>JAKCPI010029704.1:0-73937 GCA_023213315.1 Euborellia annulipes | reverse complement strand
AAATAAATAGGTAACGAAATTGCAATGGTATACATTATTAAATTGGAATAAAAAGAAGCGTGCGTTAATTAGGAAAAAGATTTAGCAAACGGCTCAGTCGAGATCTTGTTATTTTCAAACCTTATTATAAGATTAGCTACTGTAGATCTACCTTTAATGCTTAATACCGTAGATAAACTCAATTTATTTTATATAAATTATAAATAAGACATGTCTTTTTCAGCTGCAGCGACGGTTACCTGAAGGTATACCTGAAAGGTCAGGAGGCGACAGACTCCTACGATAAATTCGACCACGAGATGTGTGGCGAGGAAAGCAAACCCAGCGAGGTAGTGTCCGATGGACCAAGGCTGGTCATGGTCTTCTCCAGCGGTGACCTCCAGGGTCGAGGCTTCAAAGCCAAATATACCTTCGAAACAGGTAAGCAAGAAAATATTTTTTAACAACCGTGAAGGAAACTACATTCAAAATTTCTCCAAATGATATTGAAATTTGTATTCTAAATTTAGCTCTTTTTTTGCTTCTCTTTCCAAAGGAAATCCTTTTCAATCATTCTCCCTTTACAAATGGCCAAAGTAGAAATATAAATTATGCTGAATGGATCATGTTACAGAATGAGGCAAATTGTCAAGTCCATCATCTAATTCAGAGTGTCACTCGGGCAATTTATAATAATTGCCTGCCTTTCAATTTGATGGTTTCACTTTCTTATAATTGAGAGGTGTATGTAAGAACAGTAAATGTGTTCCAAGGTCTCGCAATAAGCGTTTCCGTTCTTCAATCATCCAATTTCCATGCACTCTAATTTAGCCGTTATTTTTATTTAAGATATTTTCCTTTTATAAAAAAAATATGGAAAATGATGAACAAATTTGATATAAAATTTTTTATAACTTTCTTTTAGAGTACCGGATTCCCGGGACAGCCGCTCCTGACGGAAGTTGTTCCTTTACGTATCGAAGTGCGAGTCGGAAAAAAGGCGAATTCAACTCGCCTAGGTATCCAAGTAATTACCCAAGTGAAACGAACTGCACTTATTTGTTCCTGGCAACACCAAATGAACAAGTGTCGCTCGTTTTTGACCATTTCAAGGTGCGGGCGGATGCTGCCAATGCCACCCTCGGATCTTATGGGTAAAAAATGAATATTACATTTTGCATTGATACATAGGCCTAAAGTGTTTACTGCCTAATCGTCCAAACTTTCATTCTCTGAAAAATGTTTGCTTATACAATATATTTCTTTGAAAATTCACAAGTACACAAGTGAAAAAAGGCAGAGAATTTGTCAATAAGATTTTCTTATATTCTTTTTCTTGTTCACTCGAACTTTTTACTATTTTATTGTAATGCTTTTCTAGGTCTACCATTTGTCAAGAAGACTGGCTTGAAATGTACAATATGTATCGTGACGGTACCGAAAAGTTGATAGGCCGATATTGTGGAATGACGGCCCCAGGTCCAATTGAGTCCAATGTTGGAGCCTCGGGGGTGAAAATTCTACTCCATTCAGACCACGAAGGGGTGTTCAGCGGGTTCAAGGCGAGGTACACCTTTGAGGTCGCCAAGTCCATTTTTGGAGGTGAAAATAACATATTTTAATATCTCAAATAAATATAAATAATTTTTAAAATTTCCCCTTGATTTCCTCTACAAATAAAATTTTATTACAACATGTAGATTGTGGCGCAACCAGGATTTGCTTCTAGGGGGGGGGGGGGATTTGATTTATTTTAAGGGACTAGCCATCCCGCCCGCCAAGAAGCGACCATCGCCCCCCCCCCCCCCTCTTTAAATGACTAGAGGGCGCTGGTGGCGGACCATTGTCTTTTTTTACTTTCTCTTATGAATCTAATACTCTCCCTCTCCTCTCTCTCTCTCTATCTTGTATTAAACCCGCCTTCGGCGGGCTTTTCCACTTGCCAGGGGACTGGGCCCCCTGGACCTCCTTGCTCACCTTCGGCTAGTAAATGCATCAAATTCATTCTTGCTCACTGTTTGGAAAAAATTTCTCTCTCTGACTTAGTTTTAAATTTCCCTCTTTGACTCAACTTCCTTTTATTCTGGTCAATCAGCGCCCTGATAGACACATACACACATTACAGGAAGTCAGCGGCTAGCGCTTTAAATATAAAGCTTTTGAACAAAATCGTCTAAAAAGTACTAGTACTTTACTGATGTAGTTTTTCAGTTTTTTCGATTTTCTCAAAATTCTCTTCAACGATTGTGATTAAAACTCAAAAATCAATTATTTTTTAGATGCTCTTTCAAATGTATATTTTCATTTTGCCCTTGAAATCTTTTGATTGAAGCACATTTTACTCTTGTACTTTATAGGAAAGATAGGAGAAATGGTTAGGATTGGAAAACAGGAGAAGAAAAATCAGCAGCTAGATGTATTTAATTATTTTTATTACCATTATGTTGACGTTTCGATCCCGGTGGTCATATTTTAGAATATATTTTTTACAAGGCTCTTACAACTACCAGGTATATACAAGAATTTTTAAGAAAATTATATAATTACCAGATGGGTGTTCCTTATGTGTGTATTATATAATTCAATCTTGCAGAACATATAGCAAAATATCTATTAATTATAAATAAATTATATGAGTTCATATACAATTGAAATAAATGATCAAGAGAGACGATGGTCACTTGGCAAGACAATCAAGAGTGCAAAACTCAAACCTCTCAGCGCATCGCAAGGTAAACTGACTCCCCTCCCTTATACCCCTCTCACGTCATCAGAATGTTTATATCACTATTTAATTATTCTCGTAACCTACGATCTCCTTAGCACCAAAATTAAAACTATGGTCACTTTTAAGAGGGAGTTCCGCAAATCTGAGAGAGTGTGGTCCCCAAATATAGACGTGTTTGGCCGACATAACAACGGTCGCAAAGCACCTTATAATTCATATTAGAACGGTTATTTAATGATGTTGGGTCTTTATTATTATACAAAAAGAATAACATATCAATATTAATTGGTTTAAAGGCCAACACTATATTAGGATCTACTTGTTGAATAAGTTTTCTAATTCGCTCCGATAGGCTAGGGGTGTAAGTAAGGCTTATATATAATTTGCCTTCAATATATAAGCTTTACTTACACCCCGGTCTATCAGAGCGGATTAGGAAACTTATTCAACAAGTAGATCCTAATATAGTGTTGGCCTTCTTTAATTTCTTTATCTCTTGTTATGTACATTAGTTCTGAGGATGATCCCAACCGGGATCGAAACGTCAACATGATGAGAATAAAAATAATTAAATACATCTAGCTGCTGATTTTTCTTCTCCTGTTTACCAATCCTGATTGATCTATCAGCTATAAGCCCTACGTATCTATTAATATTTATCTTTTATATTCAAAAAAATAGATACTTTTCTCGCTTCTTTCAGTTTTTCACACTAATCTATTAAAAATAAACACTAAAAAAGTTATTTTCATTTACTACAACAAAAAAAAAAATAAAACCGGGAGTCTGGAAAAATCGTATCAGTGAGAGCAAACTTGATTTTTTGGATTACGAGCAAATGAAAAAGTAAAGTAAAATACTTGTACTCTTATATATCGGTACGAGAAAATAAAAAATCTATTTCAAGAACTTGGTTTTAAAAAGAAGTTTTAAAGGTGAAGAAGAGAATACGAAATGATTAAAAGAATTGTTCGCTTATATTTTTCAGATTGTGGTAGCAACCTGAGCTCTTCAAATTTAGAATATGGTGTGATATTATCCCCCAATTACCCGTCCAATTATGACGGGCCTACTAAAGGCTGGGCCAGTAAAACTTGTAATTGGTATGTGAACGTAAGGCCTAAGCATAAAATTCTGCTCTATTTTGATTTCTTCGCTGTTGAAGGCGAGCCTTCAGGTGAGTTTCTCAAATTCTCAAATAGCCTATCTAGTAAAAAAAAAGAAATTTCTAAATATATTTTTTCAAATGCCAAAAATTATTATTATTTTTCAAATATTAATATAATTTAGGAAATAAAAATATTTTGTTTTAAAAATATAACGGGCAAAATAGTCTAATGAAAGACGAGGCAATCCAAAACAAGCTTTCTGATTGGCTAGATATTATAGCCAATTCTTAGCAATAAAATAATAATAAATAATGATAAAGTCAATGATTTCAGGTGGCATGCTGGGGTTCAGGGGGTCTCTATGTCTAGGGAGTTTCCCATTTTTATTGGAATATACTTCGTCACAAGCTTAATTAATATTGTTTTGATATTTAATGTTAAATATTACTCCTCATTAACCTCAGGCCCGACCCCCCCCCCCCCCGAAATTTTATATATATATACGGGTAGGCCTATATGGCCAATATCTATATTTTTATGGCCAGTTTTTAAATTTTTGTTTGAAAAAGTGAGTCGCAATAAAACAAATGAAATAAATTAGTATATAAGCACTTTTTTTAATAAAACTTTTGTCTTTGAGAGGTCCGGGCCCCTCGGAGCTCAGATATATCCCGTATTTTAAATATATTTTTATGTATGGGGGGGGGGGGATATTTAAAAATGAGTTCGTGCCCCCTCCCAAAAAAAAAATTCTACATACGCCCCTGATTAATCTCGACTTTAATGTAATATAAATTTATTTAAATTTATCAAAAATTAAAAATAACTTAAATTGATAGATGGAATTTTTCTCAATTATTTAATGATAAAATTGAGATCTATACTCTGGATGGAAATATTTTTTATCTTTTCTTTCATCTCCATTTTAAAATATATTATTTATTTATTTATGTCTAAATAATTTTAATTTCGATAGTTAGATTTATTTGGTTGTTAACCACCCCTCACAAGTTTATTTTACTTTTTTGTATAACTATATTTGCAAATTTCAGGTCGAGGATGCCCTGCGGCGGTGGTTCGCCTTTGGCACCAGACTGAAGGAGCGCCTTTAGAATTATGCGGAGAAAAAGCTCAAGACAAATGGCAATATTTAAGTGAAGGCAATTCTATGCGAATCACGTAAGTTATTAAATAGACAGACAAGCGCTGGGTTTTTTCTATTAAGCGGGGATTCCACTTTCCGAACCGAGCAAGAGGGAATTAGGGCAGCTCGAACTCGTGGAGCTAGGGGTAGGGCCGGCCTCTCATTCGGAATAAATTATGTCATGGAAACGAAGTTTTTTATATTTTTGGAAATGAATTGCCGGGGAGGGATGGCACTCGCTGAGGCCCGGCTCATTAAGTGGGATTCCCCGCTTTCCAGCATCTTATTTATTTTATACCAATACTTAGTACTTGTATGGTTGTTATTTTGCAGTTTTATTTCCGCGGACAAATCCGTTGGTGCTCAAGGTTTTCGGGCTGTTTGGACTGAAGTTCAAGATGACTCGGATTGCACTCAATTTTCTTGTGCCAAAAGCAGCTACTGTATTGCAGAAAGACTGCGGTGCAATTCTGTCGCAAATTGTGGCCAGGATGATGCCAGCGATGAGCAGAATTGTGAGTCACTAAGAGAGCTAACAAATATAATGGACAATCGTAGAGGGTTAGTCACTGGGTTTTATCATTCAAGCTCATCGATTAGGTTCAACCGACCTTTGAAAAAAATTCATTATCATTCCCTAATTGATTCCTTCTGGTGGAAAAAATTAATGCTATTATTAATTATTTATTATTTACTAGCAAATTACCTCAGAGATGATAATAATAATAACTTATTATAAAAAGACTTATTCAAAATGATGTGTTTGGATAATTTTTTTCTTGGTGAATAAACACAAACCTAAGCAGCTAGGATATTTGTCGGAACATTTGAAATGAATTGTCAAATAAGTCTTTTTTAAATTTCAAATTTTGTAAAAAAGTATCAGAGATTTAAAATTTTTAAAAGTAATTGTACTTATTATTATTATTATTATTATTTTTTAATTCGAGAAATTAATTTTTTCCTCTGAATAAATCAAAATTTCATAAAATCATCTTGCTTGATTATTATTATTATTATTTTGCTTTAATTAAAGCTCTCTGATGCTCGTTTTTTCACTTTGGAAATCTTTTGGGAAGATTCTTCTGAATTTCTCACACTAATCACAAAAAGCATGTTTCATTCTCTCTCTCTCTCTCTCTCTGATATCTCTATGTTGAGTTGTCTTCTAGTGTTTCACTGATTGGTGTCTCGTAGCCATTTGTCCATTGAAAAGGTATGTGCTTGTCTTGCCGTCTGAAAACACCTTATGCTGGAAGTGTGTCTCATGTCTGATGTGCCTCTCTTTTTTGTTTTTGTTGACACTGACCCTGACCCTGGGTCTCTTTATGTTGTGTTTGTCTTGTCAGGTGGCGGCGAGGCCCCCGGGCTCTCGGCTGGGCCTCTGTTTCCCTTGCTTCTCCTATCTCTGTGCTTTAGCAGCCTCTTCTCATGATGAGAACCACGTGAGTCCACAGGGACACAAAAGTTCCGTCAATTTTTGAGCCCGATGTCTCAAAAAAAAAAATTTGCCTCGCCGCGCCTCAACTTGCCACTTGCACCAAAAAAATAGACGCGACTGGACAAGCACACCCTAACCTAAAGAGAGTATAACCCCCGTGTTAAAAAAATATGGGAAACAGGGTGTGTGCGATCGGACAACAGCCTTTTATCATATACTCGTATAATATATAAACTTAATATCACCTACTCTTCTCACTCACTCTCACTCACTCACTTTTTCTCTTTCCTTTAATTTAAATTCAATGCAAAAAACAAGATGAGGTAAGGCAGGCTACGGATGCTTCATAAAATTTAGAACCTCCTTTAGAAATAACAATTGGAGTAGATAATTTTAGATTTGATCCAAGAATAGCCGATCGAGAAACTCATGAGTTTTAGGTGTCAAACTTGGAAACATTCATACTTCTATTGGGCTGTTTTTGGAACAAAACTAATATTAATATTTCATTTAAGAAGTAAATTCAACCCAAAAAAATTTTGATGTTAGCATGTTCGGAAAATTATTTTTGAAAAAACTAAATAAATTTAGACTTTATCTTTGATGATTATGAAACAGAATATAGACCTAAATTGATTAGGTTTTATGGGTTAACTTAGAATTTCTATATAATTGCGTACACATTAATTGAAACACGGTTGCCGATTCTCCATCCTTAATCCTCTAATCAACGTAGATGTAAGAACACAAAAATGCAATGAAATGACTGCAATGCATATTCTTTCTTCTACTGGGCATTGTGACATAACGATTTCATCCATTTGTTTCATAATCATAATCTCACTGTTTAAATATAGCCAAAAGCATGCCACTAACACATTTAATGTTGACTCAGATTTTTTTTTTTATTTTCACCTCCTTTAAATAAATTATTGACAAATTTGATGTTATTGGAGGTATATTATTTTATTTATATTGAATATATTATTTTTTTATGCCTTATAGATTAGATAGCGTTTCTTTCAGGAATCACTGCACGAAATAAAGCATTTGAATTTTTTAGGTTTGCATGGGTGGCGTACGTAAGACAGGGCATGTCTCTAAGTGACTTTACCCATCAATTTCTTGAATCAACAAACCGCCATTGAACTCATGTTTGATCCAATTTATTGATTTTTATTATGAAAAAGAAAACACGTTGCTGAGTTAAACTAGGAATGGTAGCGATATTATAAAATCTCAAATAAGACCTCAACTAATTGTAAGAGAAATTCTATTCACGACGGAATTGTTTTTTTTTTTTTTACTCTTATTAGAGACAAATAATACTGAAAAAATTAACATAATTGTTTATTTAATGATCTATGCATCGGCGCATCCAAAATTCTTTCAGGGGGGGGGGGGCAGAGACAAAAAGACAACTCAAATTTAAATCCACCTCATTATCCATTCTATTTGAGATGACTCCTCCTGAGGAAGGAAACTGGAACCCACCTCAGTATTATTCACATGAAAGTTACCAGAGTTAACCACAACGTGTCAGGTTCGACACTAATGACAAGATATATACCATATGTAACCGTATATATCATTCTGTATGTTGACCTAAGAATTAATTATGAATATATAGCCGAATATTTATTAATCCAAATGGGCGCTACTGTGACCCAATAGCAGGCCATGCTGACGACAAATCGTCATCCGACGGTTCCTACCTTTCTCGCCTATTTGAATTAATAAATTATTCTGGTATATTTTATTTTATTTTATTCATTTGAATCTCTCCGGGCTGAGATCAAAATTTAAAAAAAGTATTATTTCAAACCACTTTTTTCTATTTTATAATATATATTAATTTTATCATTCTTAAGTATTAATTTGAATTTTATAAAAACAATATTTCTTAATTGAAATAAAATATGAAATCAATGTATACCAGTGGTATATTTTAAAACACATTAAAAATTAAATGGGAAAAATGTACGTTTATGTGTAAGTATGTCTATGTTCTATAGAAATCGACTATTTTCAATTAATCAATTTCAAATTAAGAACAAATATATAGAAAATAAGTATTTGAAACGGGGAGCAACGTAGTAATAATTTGAATAATAATAATATTTAATGGCTGTAATCATTTGAATGTCTTAAATGTTTTGGGAAATTAATTATAATCGATTTTTCTTCAATACTAGACAATTAGACAAATCGCTTCTTTTCCTTTTGGCAGCTCTATGATTTATGGCCAGCTTTCCAGCTTTCTGAACCGTTCCTTTAGGTCCTGCTGTCTCTACTACCCTCACTTGAAATATCTAAGGCACACTTTCACTTGCAATGCAACAAGAAGTATCCTAAATTGGTAATAAACTTGCCCGCTTCATTAAAATTTATAAGTTTTAGATCTACTTGTTTTAATCATTTTAATAATCCTAAGAAAATAAAAGGTTCTAGCAGTTATTGTTATTTTATTTAACCTTGGCGCTAAAAAAATAACTAAAAAGACCACAATTTTTAACTATTTTAATAAATAAGAGAACAAGAACTGCCAGAATATTTAATTATTGTTTGTTTATAAAAAAAGTCATTCATAGTAAAAATTTTTGAAACGAAAAATAAATTTATAATTAAAAATTATGTAAAATGAAAAATATCCCAAACTAATAAATTTGATATCAATAGACTCTATTTGTTTTCCAAAATTAATATCGATTGAAAATTCCTTTTAAGATCTTCTGTTGTATTAGCCCATTGACGGCGCTAGCTTATTCTCAGCGGGGGGGGGGCAAATTTACCAACAGGGGGGGGGGCAGTCAAAAAATATATAGGCTATAAACAGAGAAACAAAAAATCTGGTGTGACTGGTCACACCAGTTTTTTGTGTCGACATATACCGCCTGTTGAGGATCATAGTGGCGAAAGCCCGAAATTCAACACTTAGAGAAAAGGCTCTTGAAGGTTTTATAAACATAAACATTTAAATAGCGGGGCAATCAGTGCCTCAACAAGGGCGGGGCCGAGGGGGCGCCAGCCCCGGGTGCATTAAAGTAAGGGGCGTCAGCAACGTTTATATTTTAACAAAAAAAATTGTATTATTCATTGTAGGTGAAGAGAAAAAATAACAAACTTATAATAATATTAAATGTTTTTTTGTTATTAGAAGGAGTATTTAAATCTATTTAATATTTTCTCAAAATTCGCTCCCTTCGATTCATTTTTTCCCCAAAATTCGAAAGCCTTTTTAAATAGCCCCCTTTATTTCCCCCCCCTTGAATCCGCCCTAGACTGAATTTGATGAATTCCCAACTAAGTTCCCGTAGTAGTAAAAAATTCATATTTTAATCTTAATCTTATAGACTTTTGAGTAAAATTGAAATATTTTTTTTTGTTTATTATAACGATAGCGTTTCGATTACCAAAAGTAAGTGCCGTGCGGTCAATCACACCAGATTTTATAATATACTTATGGGATCATAAATATATGTTTTTAATTTATATAATTCAATCCTATTTGAATCCATAAAAATTTAGGAGAAAATATAGAAATTTTTTTAGATGTAATTAGGTATTAAAAATGAAATAAAAATAATAAATTAAAAAATCTCACCTAATAGACTATTGTTTAAAATATAAAATTAACTCGACTTGTAAAAACGAATAAAAATAAATCTAATAATACAAAACAAATATAAATCTCTGAAGATGAACAAATCGAACGACGCTCAACCAACAACACATGAATAGGCGAGAAAGAGATAAAGTAGAGCGCTACTTTTGCACCGAGAAAGAGAATGAAAACACCATAGTTATATTCATTGACTCCTATCCCCACACTCTCATATGCAGAGGCTTCTAGAATCATCTCCTTCAATTTTGATGAAAAAAAATTATCTATTTACTCACACTCATGTTAAATTTTCTTTTTAATTTGATATTATTTTGGATACAGATGCGAATACTTATAAAACGGAAAAGCATATTCAAAATAATTAATAATAAAATAATTTTCATTCTATATTTAATTCATAAGAGTCCGTCTTTTTACGATTATCTAATAAAAAAGAAAAGGATTAAAAAGGAAAATAAATACCTAGGAAAGTGAAGATAAGGTTGGAGGTCGGCGTTTTTAAAATGGAAATAATCGTGGAGAAAAGACATCGTGGATCAGTTGTCGAGGTTGCATCCTTCGGTGCTTGTTAATCAGGCGAGAGCGGAGAGCATTTCTTTTGCAAGCTTCTTCACATGTTGCTTGCTCACTGGCCGTCAGGCTAATACTGAAGGTGGCGACGCCCGCAACTAGTGAGGAACAATCGAAACAATAGTGTCACGTGACATCAGTGCTGCTCTGCTATTGGTCAAATAATCCAAGGCATTAATTTAAAAAATAATCTGGTGTGACTGGCCGCACAGCATAGAGCTTTCTCTCACCTTCGGTAATGAAAAGATGTGATGTCACACCAGTTTTTTGTGTCGACATATATTTAGTTTCCCCGATATATTAGAATTCAAGATGTAAAATTTATAAACATGGGAAAATATTTAAATTTTATTATTATTATTATACTATAAATAACAAAAATATCAAGTAGATGGCTTCCAATTAAAGGTAAATCATAATTTCTACTAATGTAAAACAAATCATGTTTTATTTTGGGAAGGAAATAATGTAAAAACAATAAAAACTAAATTTAATGTAAAAAACAGTAATATAATATACACAGTACACTCAAGGACGGATCCAGAGGTGTTTCTCGGGGGGGGGGGGGTAATCTGGTGTGACTCGTCGCACAGCACACTATTTTTTCTTAATTTCAGTAATTTAAAGGCGCAATCTGTATTTGTTTGCCAGAATATAAATACACATCAAATTTTTAAGTATTAATTTTAAAAATTTTACATTAAAAATAAATTTTTTTGAGAAAAAATCTCCGGGGGGGGGGGGTAATTACCCGCTTTACCCCCCCCCCCCCTTGTATCCGCCCTTGAGTACACTACAGTAAAATTTGTTAATTTATTTAACAAAATAAACACATTATAAAAAAACGTTAAGTAAGAATAAAAAGACACACAGACTTAGGTAATCGAAAGTTGTGTTCTGTGCTTGTCACACCAGATTTTCCTTACCCATATATCAATATAATATAAGCCTATAGAAAGTATTGGATTCATGTCAAAAATTCGATGTCGAGATTTTCATGGATATACACGTTTTGAGGTCTCCTGAATCCAAAAAAGTGGTTTTCGCGACATGGTCGGTGTGTCTGTATTCAATTTAAATCATGAAGGAATTGAGCTAGGAGGTTGAAATTTTATATTTAAGTTAGGCACTGCCTGAGGCGTGAAAATAAGCTTTTGGTCAAAATCACCCACTAGTACTTTACTGATGTAGTTTTTCAGATATTTTCGATTTTCTCAAAATTTGCCACAACTATTTTGATTAAAGTACAAAAATCAATTATTTTTTAAATGGTCTTTAAATTTTATATTCCCATTTTGCCATTGAAAACTTATGAAGACCACTTTACTCTTTTACTTCATAGGAATAATAAGAGAAATACCATGGTAACAAAATATAAATATTTTCCCACGTTTATATCTTGAATTCAAATGTACCATACTGTCAGAAACTAAATAAATTCATGTGTCGACAGAAAAAATTGGTGGGACAAGCACAAAACACAACTTTCAATTACCGAAGCTAAGAGCAGTGGCGGATCCAGAGGTGTTTCTCGGAGAGGGTAATCTGGAGTGACTGGTCGCACAGCACACTATTTTTTCTTAATTTCGGTAATTTAAAGGCGCATTCTGTACTTGTTTGCCAGTATATAAATATAAATCAAATTTTTAAGTATTAATTTTTAAAATTTAATACCCCTCTCCACCTTTGATGTTTTGATTTGGTAAATTTCACTCTAGTCTAGGGTGACCATACGTACCGTTTTTAACGGAACAGTACCGTTTTTTTTTTTTTCTCGGCCCTACCATAAAAATGCCAATTTCGTCCCGTTTTTAACAAACTATAGTTTTTGTAGAGAACTGAACCGCGTCTTATTTATTTCTTATAAGACTCTATGCTAAGCTAAGGAATATGTAAAATTAATTCCTCCCATTTGAAATTCGTTAAATCTTTTAATCGCTACAGAATAATTGTCTGTGGAATTAGTATGTTTATATAATAAAACATTTATTTTATCATCTTACTTTTTTTATGAATACATAATATTTGAAGAGTTGAGAATTAGAAGGGGTCTATGAACTATTTTTTTTTTATCTCATTATAACCTTTATGTATATCTATCTATATGTATATATATATATATATATAAATGAAATGGAAAAACGTATGTATATATGTATATGTTCTATAGAAATCTACAATTTTCAATGAATCTATTTCAAATTAAGTACACTTATAGTACATGGCTCTGGGAGTAACGTAGCAATAATTTGAATCTCTTAAATATTTTTAATAGGAGAATTAAATTTATGTGCACAAGTTTTTCTGTTTCAATAATATATTAATTTGATATTAACACTTGATGCGCATTTCGACACAATATGTGTCATCTTCAGAAGCGAATTACATATTATATTATTGAAACAGAAAACATTGTGCACTTAAATTTAATTCTCCTATTAAAGCATAATGTTTCAACTAGAGCCAACGGTTACCAGTTTAAAATTAATTAATCTCTTAAATATTTTCGAAAATTAGTTATAATCAAATTTCCTTAAGATGGGAACACAAAATAGACAATTTGGCTTGGAAATTAGAGAGGCAGTTAGTTGCTCTGTGAGTCAGCTTTCCAAGTATACCAACAGGGCTGTGGGCGGGACCTTAAAAAAAGGAAGGGGTAGCAGTTGAAAAAAAGGAGAGGGCATGCATAGGACTGATCCTTTAAACAGTCATAAATAGACCCTTTTGTGCTTGAATTCAAGATCCTTCCTTAACATCTTAACAATTGCATTGCACCAAGAAATATCCCAAATCGGCAATAAACAAGGCACAGGATTATGGATGTGAGGTTGGGTTCGAGTTCTGCTTGCTGCAAATAATTATTCAACATTGCCGAAGTCTCCTCCTGGGGTAGAGAAATGAGCTATGATCTCGACCCAAAGGACACAATTTGTGTGATGGCCCGTCCCTAAATTTGAACCCATCCGTTTCAAATCTTTATTTTTCGAATGTTAGATTGAGATCTTGATCTGGATCCGATGTGTACGTGTTTGGGATTTTACGTGAGTCGCTAATTTATTTATTGGCAACCGTCTTGCTCCAAGTCCGCCGAGCGTAGTGAATATCCTAATTAAATTTATTCTCTTGTTTTAAATATTTTTTATTTTTCTTCTTGTTGGCTTCTTGTTTTTTTAATCAATCAACAAATTCTCTTAATATGAAAGATTATTAATGATGGTTGTTTGTTTTCTTGTAAATTGGTGAGTAAAGCAAGTATTATAGTTGAACTGATTGTTTCTCTGTTGGAATGTATGCTGTGCTGCGTGTTTGTGCTATGTTTTTTTACTTTTTCTGTGTGAGACGTCATTGCTACAATGGGACGGCGCGCTGCCGGTGCGCGCGCGCCGCCCGCTTGCGCTTTGCGCCCTGTTGGCCCAGGTGTGGTGGAGGTGCAGGTGAACACAGCGATGCTGCTTGCGGCGGCGTCTTGCGCTTGTCTGGTGGTGGCTTTGGCGGCGTGCCTATGCTGCCACCACCGGAAACGGCGGCGTAGGAGGCGTCATCTAGCCAGGCGTTTACGTCGCTCAAGTAGCAGTTTAGCTGGAGGCCTAGGGAGCGGGTCAGCAAGGTTAGGCACACTCGGACTCCCGGCTCCCGCTGTACCACCTGCCGGTCATCACGTATGTGACTCGTTGGGCGAACGATTTGCAACAGTTGACAGCGTTTGACAGTCCGAGAAGCCGGGACGCTGGCTGCCTGAGGTCTTCTCCTTCAAGAAATTGCTCGTCTATCAAGCACCACCGGCGCCATTTCGCTGGAGAAGCCTTCATCCCACTTAAGGACAAATCAAATGTACAACCTTTTTCACATTATATATACATATATATAATAAATAGATATATGTATATATACATATATACTCTAAGTGCTAATTACAAAGCAATGGAATTGAACTTTTCAAAGTTAGATACATTTGAAAGGAGAATATTTAACTTTATTTTTTTATATCATTTATGAATAAAATTGCAGCGCCTTAATATCCACCAGGAAACAGACTTTACGTATTGCTCATTGTAAGAAATAAACGACTTCCTATTCTACTTCTTAATTAAGCAACTTTGAATCGTTCTTTTCCAATGTTCTGTATTTACAAAAATGCGTAATACATTTTTTATTAAGAGTGCGAGTTGAAAACAAATTAAAAAAAAAGGCTCAAAAATTCAATCGCGTTCTTTGGTATTGTTGCATGTTGAATTTCTTAGCCATTTTGGCCTATCGAGTTACTCCGAAATGTTGTTTATTTAACGTATTTATTGATTTTTTTATTAGCATTTTTTATTATAATTTTTGGGGGACGACCGATCGATCGCACGAGTTTCATATCATTTGAAATCTCTTTTGATTCTTCTCTCTCGCGCTCGCTCCCTTCTTCTCACTTAAAATCAACAAATAGTGAATCGAAATTGTTTCAATATAAATGGATTTTATTTTCAATATTAAATTTGGTGCTAAGTCAACATTTTAATAGTGAACTTTTAAAAATAGGGTGGAAATGAAGAAAAAAAAAAAAATATATATATATATAGATTATAAGTCAAAATAAAGAAATTGTTACTTTAGCAAGCCTAGGATCGTAAGTTGTAACATTCATGTAAACCCATGCATTTTTGTCAAACAAATGCACAAAGAGTGCAGGGTAGATACAAGTGTATGTGTGACAACTATTATATTTATATGATTGAATGCAACGTAATATACATAAAAATATTTTGAGTGAATGTATCTTATATAATTATTTGATAGAATAGATAAATGAATTGGTTCTCTTTTTTAAAACCAAATAATTAGGATTTAATTCCGGATTTAGGCCTAATTTAAGAATCATTTAGATGACGAGTTTAATTAAAAAAAAAATAAATAAATAAAAATGAAATAAATAAATAAAAAAAATTAACAATGTGGACGTTGTTTTTTCTGCCGGATGGAATTGGTCATTTGTTCTCTTTTTGATTATTTGTATGACCAATTCTGTTCGATGCGACTCTTCCGAATTTCGTTTTTTGCATTTTGAATTTTCGAGTTTGGACGAGTTGAGATGTTTGCGCCTGAAAGTGGCTTTAATCTTACATACAGACTGGGAGAGGTCGTCTCTATTCGATGTTCTACTCGATTCAATTAGCCCAATTCTAGTAATTGTTTTAATGAAATCTTTTCTTAACTTAAATTTAAAATAGTAGACATGATTCATTGTGTCTATGTGGGAAAAAAAACTGATTGTTGGAGCTTTTGAAACTGCCTATTTAGATTCATATTAAAATGTATATAATTATATAAATATATATAATATATATACGTAAATAACTATAAAAAATCAAATTTTATATATGGATGAGTCTTAAGTTTTATTTGAGACCAATATCAATATCAAATCGGAAACGAGAGAGTCAGAATCATTTTTGAAAAGCATTGGAATCAAAAGAAATAAAAATCGAACATGTTTCAATTGCAAATACTCCAATTGTAACAGCAAGCATCTCAAACATTTTATATTCAATAGAAAGCTTATATTCTAGGTTTGAAATGTTTTGTTACCAAGAATAAAAAAAATATATTAATAATAATATTGATATATATATATATTGTATATAATTTCAAATTAATTTGGAAAAAAAAAACCAAATGAAAAAAAAAATTTGAATTCTAAAATAAAACAAAATATCTACAAACGTTTGAAATTTGTTAAATGTTAATGTAATGTTTTTTAAAAGACATCATGGCTTTTTGATTTGCTGGATCGAATGCTTTTTTGCTTGGTGATGTTTGGATACGAACAGATATTTTTTCATTATGGAAGCCTAGAGAAGCCACATCTTTATAATTGACAATAATTATTTATCTCCATTAATAATTAATAATTATTTATAATAATTATTACAGTTATACATGTATTATAAAATGTTGATTTTTGAAATACATTTTATATAGATTGTTCAATGGTTCAAGCTATACTAACATTTTTTAAATTTATTTAATAATAATTAAAATTAATTAGTAGAAATTTGTAGTTTGTGTGTTCCGTATGTTCCTCTATTGATGATATGCGGCCTCTCTTTGGGTACCATGCTGCAAAAGAAGATAGCTCCGGTTAATCGCCGATGAGATCATGTAACCGGGAGTGGGGGACTTACTTGATGCAGTCGATGATGGGACAGACAGAGAGGCAGAGGGTGCAGCCAGTGCAATCCTCGGTCACCATCGGGATGTGTCTTTCAGGGTCGAAACGGATCGCCTGGTACCCGCTGTCGTTGCAGGCCATATAGCATTTGCCACAATTGATGCACATATCCTACAAGGAGATAATTAAAATTAACATTTTTCAGGGAGAGAATATTTAATAAACAATCATACGTAAACATTTTATGTTGTTCTTTTGCAGGGTGGATCATCAAGTTCAGGGGCCAAAATAATTCAGGAAGGTTAAAAAAATGTTTCAGGCTCAATTTTAATATAGATATTTTCATTTTAATTGGTAATTCAATGATGTGAAAAAAAAAAATTGTTCACCTTGGAAAAAAAATTTATATAAAAATTAGATAATTTAATAAAAATATTTGAAGTTTTTTATTTCTCTTAATTTTTTATACATATATTTTCGGTCCGCAGAGAGCGGTAAAAATAGCCACGCAATATATTTAATCAAAACTAGGAGATGTTTGTTTTCCAGACAGAAAAAGCAAAAAAGAAATAAATGGCAGCATCGCCTTGAATATAGGCAACCGATACGCATAGCTGTCTTTTGTGTAATAGAAGCATCAGGGGATTCCCTTATTTTAAACAATTTTCATATTCGTTCAGATTTCTTAATGACTACATTTTTATTTTTTCGCAATATATTATTTGTTTCTAAAAAATTTAATTCACAATTTTTATTATAAATGATTATAGCACTTCGTTTCAAACCAAAAGGATTCCAAAAATTCACAAAAAACATTATCTATGTTTGTGTGTAATTTCGCTTCCCTTTATTCCGGTTTTAGACGATCGATTTATTTTGTGACCTTAACAAGTAAACGATCAATAATTACTTTAAGAGGCAATTTTAATTTTAATGAATTTTTTACTAACTGCCTTTATATAGTTAAAACAATACTATTGTCAGCCTCTAACAATCGAAACTTATTAGAATTTAATTTCTCAACATGTACAACTCTTATATACGAGTCAAAGTCTAATTGCCTAAAGCTATTTAAATGAAAAAATAAATATATATTTTTTCTTAATTACTTTGGTCATTTAATATACAGTTTTAGGATTAATTTTAAAATTAATTCATTTTAACAAAAAATAATTACTATCTGGTATTTAAAAAAAATAGCCGACAAATTTCGAGACTAACTAGAGAATTTATTTAGGCCGATTAAATTTCACTAAAAGAATTAACTTGAAAAATAAAGTAAATAGCCTCAAGATTTATCACCAAGAGGTCGTGGCAACCTTGGCGCGAACGACCCCTTTGATGGAAGCCTCCGTTAACTTACAACATAAAAAAAAATAGTTTTCAAAGAAATAGCAGGTATTCATAATAAATATAGAATATGAGCAGCGGCGTAACTAGCCTGTGAGGGCGGAGAGGGCGAAGCTCTAATCGCGCGCCGTTTTTTAAGTTGTAATATAATTTAAAAGAAAACTATCAATTTTTTGGACAATCTATGTAAAGAATATGATAAAATCACCGTCCCTGGCTTATATCTTAGATGCCCTCAGGCGCCTATGTCGGTATCGAGGGGCGCCAAAGGCTTGGGGGGAGGGCGAGCACCCCCTTCGCCCCCGCCTAGTTACGCTACTGAATATGAGTGAAATAAGAGAATGGAAGGCTTTTACGTCATCGATGAGCGCCACCACTTGCTTCTCATTATCAAGCATCTTGTATGGGCCAATCTGTGCTAGGGACTGGCCGATTACATCCTCAATTCTGGGAATAGAAGATTGCAGTGCGGAACTCGGACGGACGAGTTGCGGGAAATTCTCAGCACTCAAAAGATCTTTTCTTTGATGCATCTCTTTCATTTGTCTTTCCCGTTCTTTGTGGTACTCCCCGAAAAACGGCAAATTCTAATAATAAAATAAATAAATTATAATCATTATAATTGACTTTTTATTTTATATTAAAAAAAAATTGTTTTAATTAAATTTAAATAAATTTTTTGAGAATATTTTCAGATCAATTTATTGGAGTAGTTTCTTTATTAATATCTTAATTACGCGTACATATAATAAAAATTCAATTTAACCGATTTCTCCCTTATTTATTTTAGTTATAATCAAATTGAAGATTTATATCTTTATTATTACTATTTGAAATACCTACTACCTCCTACCGGGATCCCCGTTTATTTACTGGAAGTGGGTCCTGCAAAATGGTCTGTTAGTCTGTTCAATTTAAAGCAAGAAAAAAAATGAGCTACCAGATTGAAATTTTATATTTGAGTTAGGTACCTTCCTGGACACTAAAAATAAGCTTTTGACCAAAATCGGCCGAAAAGTACTAGTACTTTACTGATGTACTTTTTTAGTTTTTTTTTCGAATTTCTCAAAATTCGCTCCAACGATTTTGATTAAAATTCACAAATCAACTAAATTGAATATTTCATTTTAACCTCAAAATTGTTAGAAGCATACTTTACTTTTGTTCATTATTGAATTCTATCAAATGCCCTAAATATATATTGGCACAAATAATCTGGCGTGACAAGTACACAACACAACTTTCAATTATTGAAGGTAAGAGAAAGTTGTGTGCTGTGGTTACATCGTTTTCCAAAATTATAAAATATATAGTCAGTCTATATATAAATATTTAAGGTACCCTGAAGAAACAGACGTATAGGTTCGAATTCTTAGAAACATTACTGCGGATTTTTTTTTTTTTATCAATTGATCTGAATATAATCTCAAAGTTTTTTTTTTTTTTAGACCATCCTCCTTATATTATACTAAGAGGTTGTCTCTATTATCCAGCAAATAAGATTTAGGTACCATTTTAATTTATTAACAAAAGCGAATAAATAAAATTACCTTCCCGATGGCATCCGTAAGTGCGATGACGCCTTTTCCTTTTTGATGTTTGAACGATGGAGGCGATTGTCCATCCCAATTAGGTAATTTCAAACTTTCCAAATATAAAAGAGCTTTTAGACCCGTTAGATAGTCATCAATTACAGTAAAATCTTGATTCTGCACTGCACTACATATCTATAAGTAAATTATAACAATATTAAAAAATTCAATAATGATAAAAAAAATTATCAGGAAAAAAACTCAACCTAAATGTGAAGAAATTTTCATTTTTTTCTAAAGAATAAAAATTTTATTGAGCCAAAAGGAAACTTTAGCACGCTGATAAATATAAATAAATTTTTTCTTAAAATCCAAAATGTGAATTGGGAGCTTATTTGTAGACCTATTAAAAACTTGATTTATTTTATTTTTTACTAATAAATATCTCTAAGATGTTTATTAAAGCTTTTGTGGCTTGTATTATTATGATAGAGTTTTTAATTTTAGACCACATTTTTTACTAAATTATTTATTATAAATATGAATACTGCACACTGTTTTTAAAAATTGTCGCTCATCTCTTGGGGGAATTATTTGTACAGTGAGTAGCATTAATGCAAGATATTTCTGTGTCTAGATCCTAGATCCACCACTGCCTTCGTCTTTGTTTCGAGTTCCCAGAAGCAACGTTTTGGAACAGAAAATCTTCATTCTTTTTACTTGTTTTAGTATTTGTTCAAAGCTGCCCCGGCATCTGGGCACATTTGAACAATTTGTGGACATAACAAAAATATTATTTTTTTAAATTAATTAGTATTATTTTTTATTTTCTTTTTAGGAAAATGCTGTTGGAATTCAAGAAAAAAATTACATTAAAAACTAATATTATTAAAATGTTTTTTTTTTTTTTTTTTTTTTACAAATAAAGAGGTTTTGTTCAAATGATCCCCAGTCCCCCCCCCCCCCGACTCAAGTGAACTGTTCAATATTTATATTTTTAATAAATAATTAATACAAAATGTGGTCTATAATTAAAAACTTACATAATAATAATAAATATCTATTGAATGTAACTTTTTTTTAAAGGAATAATATTTTAAATTGAACAATAATTTATAATAATAATGTGTCTCTGATTTATCTGAAACAGACTTCAGGGGTTTCCTACCTTCAGGCTGATTTTAAATTTTTGATTTCGTTCTTATATTTATGTAATTTTTGAATTTCACAATTAAAATGTAAATGGAAAATTTTATAATTAATATTTACTAAATCAAACAGCCGAAGAAGTAGAGAGCGCCCATTTGTACTCGGTATGGCCTACTACCATGGGCGTCACGGGGAGGGGGGACGCCCTCCCCCCCAGAAAGCTCCTCGACCCAAGAAAAATTAAGTCAATATGGGGCCTTCCAGGCCCCCGGGGGAATGTTTGGCTCCATGCCCCCCCCCTGCCGGGTGGGGGGCCCAGCCAAATTTCCTAGTTACGCCCATGCCTATTGCAGAGTAAGCAGACAGTTTGCTAGGGATTACCGGAAAATTATTACTTCCATAGGAAATGTAAGTAGAAATATTTATGTATTCTTTGCAGTTGTGTATTCTATGAATGTAAATAAATCCTCAAGCAGGCACTGGATTGGAATATAGAAATGATAATTTTTTTTTCATCTGCCATCCCTTCAAAACATTCACATAAAATATGAATTTAAATATTTTAGACGTTACTAAGTTAATTTTTTTAATTCTGTTTTTGGCTTTTTTATAAGCTTTTCTAAACAAGGAGTTATAAAAAAATATTTACTATATTACAATTAGGAAATTTTCGGTGAAATTAAATTATTTAGTTATACCTGAACAACGCTCGATCCACATCTTAAAAATTGAAGTGCCACATCAGCGGAATCGATTCCACCAATTCCAAGGATTGGGAAACCTTTCAGTTTATTAGCGATTGCGGATACAACCCTTAAGCCCACAGGTCGTATGGCATTTCCAGAAACTCCTCCGTAAGTAGTTCGTTTCTCTTGTCCCACAGCCGGCCAAGGTTCGCCATTGCCTCGAAGGTTCATCAGGCCAGAAACTGTGTTGATGGTTGCAACACCCCAAGCACCACCTATCCAAACCAAATATACTTTTAGGAAAAGTAAATATCGTTTTAATTACGAATTTTTTTTTTGAAATTTTACTTAAACAATTCGTTGCCATTATTGTAATTTTTTTAAATGTTGTGTGTCAGCGTTTAAGGTTCTTATTTCCTCTCTTTAAATATTACTTGCATTTTCTACCTATAAAAACTAATTTTTATTTAATTGAAAATCTCAATATCAATGAGATAATTAAACTCTTATATTATTAATACAAAGAAATTGATTTTAAATTGAATTAAATAATGTCGATATTTTAATTTTATATTTTGATCAAACAATTTTTTCAATGGAAATTTCCACTTTGATTTATTTTGATTTCCTATTGGTTGCCAATCAAATTCCAAATTCACTACACCGCGCACACACACAGGCAGAACAAGCAAGCCAGGATGAGACCGCCGAGGACGAGACTCACGGCGGCGGCTTTTACTTTTGACGCTCTGATCCATTGTTCCTTCCAATTGTTATTACAGCCATTTATTATTTCCTCTTGAAAATACCTATGATTTATGGACATCGTATCCTCCGAAGCCTTTCCTGATGAAGACTTAAAATGCAACCGAAATGTGCTTGGGCAAACCCGTCACCGAAAAGCTACCAAAACTATCCCCATCAATGATACCTTGGTCGGCGAACAGCCATCACGCATGCTCGGCTGCAACACTCGCATCAACCACCAGATAGGTCCTGATCATCGTTTAGTAAAACAACCATTGCAAATTGTGTGTGTGTCCCTTGATTATTTATTTAAATTCAAAAACATAAACATATTTATTTTTTTAATTAACCTGCATTATCCATTATTTAATAAAAAATTCATTTGTGAAAAGATCAAATTATCTTTTTAGTCTTTTCCATAAAATTTAATAATAAAAAATATTGTTTTATTCTTGAGCAAATATGAACCTTGGCGCCTGGGCACGTCGAAAGATTCCTCATTACCATTTTCTATTGTTACCCACATGGTCATTGTTGCGAAGATCAAATATAATTGGGAATTTATATAAAAACAGTCTTGAGAACTTAATTTTTTTAATTTTTCAATAAATCAACCATTCACCCAAATAAATTTTTTCTTTTTAATTTTCCTTAATCAGCAATTAATTTTAAACTTAATTTTTTTAAGTGAATATTTAACCTCCAAAAGGATTAAAATAACATAATAGTATTTTAATTAATTTTTTAAGTGAATACGTTTTTATATTCAGAACAGTGATTCGAGAAGCACATGTAGATTTCAGTTAAAATATTATACAACATCGGAAAGTAAAGATATATAATATTAAAAGTTAGACTCAAACGTGAGAACATATTCACAACCAAGGGCGTCCGCAGGATTTTTTTGCAGGGGGGCAAGGATTTTTTGCAGGGGGGGGGGGGGCAAGTCACTTCCAGATAAGTTAAAAAAACGTATTTTGATATTAATAATGTTATACATCTCTTAGTATTTAAAGCTTTCTCACCGCGGCAAGGTGGATGTATACTGTGAAAGGTTTTTTTTGTATTTTTTTTTTTGTTTTATACGATTTTTTGTATCATTTTAATTTTCCAGGGGGGGGCAAGTGCCTGGTTGCCCCCCCCTGCGGACGCCCATGTTCACAACAATAAAAAAAATAGTGCAATAGTCGCCTGGCCTGGTAATATTAGTTCAATTTGAGTACCTTCTTTGGCAGCTTGAGCAATTTCCACAGCATCTGTTATATTTGGTGTGATTTTAATGAAGAAAGGGATTTTAACAGCATCCTTAACATAGCCTGATATCGCTCTCACAATGTCAGCATTCTAAAATAAATTATATTAATACGATAAATTAAATTAACAACAATCATATGGCTAAGAAATCGTCAGATTTATCATTTAATATCAACCTTATTAATTATCAATTAAACTATGAAATAATTAAAAAAAGACATTTGAATATTTAAATGTATAAATTAAAAAAAAACAGACTAAGAAATTTGTCCGTACAATAAATTATCGTACTATTAAATAAAACAATTAATTAATAAATAAAATCGGTTACAAACCTGACCACAAGCCAGGCCCATTCCGGATTCTCCCATACCATGAGGACAAGATAAATTGAGCTCAAGAGCGTCAGCCCCAGCATCTTCAGCTTTGGTCGCTAATATCGTCCAATCCTCTCGATTATTTGTGCACATAATACTAGCAATTAAGATCTAAAACAATGAAAATAATTTATTATTAATCAAATCATTAGGTTACTGAATATGAGATGATAATAACCTTTGTTGGAAAATCACGTTTTAATTCCTTTATACTTTCGCACCAATATTTCTCGGATTTTTCAGATATCAATTCAATATTTAAAAAAGAACTTTGCTCTGGGCCATAATGGTGCCTTGAAGTACTGCCTTTTACAATTCTTGGAGAAACATTAGTTATAAGATCCTAGAAAAAAATTAATTTTATTCTTTTCAAAGGTGTCAAGACCCCCTTCAAAAATCTCGTCTTTAAATAGGCGCTCTCCATAGGCCTAAAGAGACCTTAGATCATTAAATTATTATGCTCTTATGGAATTCTATCAGGTTTAGTTGTTTTCTTATTAATTAATTAATAAATAACAATAGATATAATAGAACCTTATCGAGCCCGAATGTCTTGGTGACTGCGAAGGCCCACCCTGCCTGAAAAGCTCGACGAATCATCGCGCTAGAAGTTGTGGGAGGAGCTGATGCCAGTCCAAATGGATTCTCAAATTGAAGTCCACACATATTTACACTTAGATCTACGTTATCGATATCTGTATGGAACTTAGGTAGACGTGGCTCTAAACTCACCGAAAGTCCAATACTTTCCTAAAAGGCATGAGGTTTTTAGGGTAATATCTATTTTAAATACAAATCAGTTTAACCAGCTATTTTTAAAAATATTGTTTTACAAATAAAATATATTGATTTAAATTATTTTAATACCTGAAGATATTTGTGCATGTACCAAGAAGCTGTTTTCCCATCGTTAACTGATTCGACAGTTGTTTCGGAATAGCCTGCCAAATCGCCGCCGCAGAAGACTCCTATTTCACTTGTCGCCATGGTCTCCGAATTAACTTTCGGCAGACCATTTAAGGTCAATTCCAGAGGGGTCAGTGCATTTTTCACTAAGAAATTAAGAAAGTCGTTTTATAAAACTATTCATTGCTTCTGAGAGATTTCAAGAATTAAAATTAAATTTAGTATGAAAATTTATCTCCTGCCTAGTTAAAATTTTTTACCTTTATCGTTTTCAAGAGTTGACCCAAAAGCGGAAATGACAAAATTAGCTTTGATTCGAAATATTTGTTCTTCATCTTCTTGCCATTCCCCAACTTCATTCTGTTCACAACGAACAAATTCCACACTAACTACTTTGTTGCCTTTTACAATGACTTTTTTGGGTGCGAGAAACGGAATGAATTCACATTTCTCTTCTTTAGCTAATTCAACCTGAA
Source organism: Euborellia annulipes (assembly GCA_023213315.1). Classification (NCBI taxonomy): domain Eukaryota; kingdom Metazoa; phylum Arthropoda; class Insecta; order Dermaptera; family Anisolabididae; genus Euborellia; species Euborellia annulipes. The sequence goes on along the minus strand of JAKCPI010029704.1, from coordinate 48,710 downwards.
AAAAAAATTTTAAGTAAATATTTTGAATATGCATAAATTCTAAAGTGGAAATATATCAAATCAAATGGAAGAAAAATAATTGAATTTTTTTTTAATTTACAACACTTTTGTATTAGTTTCAAAATTTAATTAACAATTTGGTAGTGAATCAAGAATATGGAGAAGTTTAGGAATTCCTGTCCGATTGAATGTCTCTTTTTCAATTTTTTTTTTATTTATTAAGGAATAGTCATTGTTTAAAGTATTTATTTTATACTGACTTCCTCCGGAACAGCTCGAATTTGATTAAAGCCCTTCCGAAATATTACGAATACTTTTTTTGGCTCCGCAACGCAAGGCTGACGTCGCACAGTCGAAGGCTGTATCCCCAGCGCCCAGAACGATAACCGAGCCATGCAGATTAGGCAAACTAGTACGACAAACACACATTCCTAAAATGCAATTAAAAATTTTATAATTTCATAAAAAAAAAAAATATTTCATGTATATTACCTGCTTTACTTCCTTTCGAAACAGCAGGCAAAAAACTTTTAGATGTATAAAATCCCATAGATTCGTCGAGTCCTTTAAAAATTGGATTTATTTTAGGTTCCGGTAGACCTATTCCGATAAATATAGCTTGATACCCGTTTTCTTTTAAATTCTAAAAATATATTCAATGAATATCAATATACACATTTAATGTTAATTTTTAAAGACACATTTATTATTTTAACCTGTATTGTAAGATCATCTGTAGATAACTTTCTATTTAATTCAATTTTAACTCCTAGATCTTTAACTAATTCAATTTCAAAGTTGACTACGTCATAAGGCAAACGAAATTGTGGAATTTCCGAAGTACTAAAAAATAATTTCGTTTCAATATAGCAAGCAATTCAACAATTTCATATTGAAAATACCTTAAACCACCTAAATAAGATTCTTTCTCAAAGATAGTGATATTACTATAACCGATTCTTGCTAGGAAGGTGGCACACGAGAGGGAAGCAGGTCCACATCCCAAAAGAGCAATGGGCGCGTAGTGATTTGTCGGTCGAGGTTCACGACCTCTTGTCTGAAGAATTTTCATTTTTTTAAAAATCTACAAATATAAAATAGTTTAGCTATTTTATTTTTTAGTAAAAAAGCGGATGAGGAATACCTCAACAGCAAATTGTTGGAGACCTCCGATATTAATTGCGCCTTCTTCAGTAGCTTGTAAGTTGCAACCACCAACACAAAGATCAGATGTTGGACACACCATTCCACAAGTGAGCCCCAAAGGATTATCAGAGAGAATCGCTTTTGCAGCTCCATAATAATTCTAAAATTCAGTAATGTAAATAAGAATAAAAATCTGGCCTGTAGCCAGAAAGATGAACATCCAGGAATCTCAAAAAGAGGTTTTTAGGAGTCATCCTCCCCGCCCCATCACCCCGAGAAAAATATGGCTACAAACCTGAATTCATGTACACTATTAAAAATAAAAACTTACTTTATGAGAGATACTGGTGATAAAACTTTTAATGTCGAGTTGAGTAGGACACGATTTTTGACAAGGAGCATCGACGCATTTCAAACAACGAGCAGCTTCTTTCAGGGCGCCGCGTTCACTCAGAGTGGTATGTTTAATATCTTCAAAATTATGTTCCAAATCTGCGCATCGCTAAGAGAAAATGTTGTATTAATATTAATAACAACAAACCCAAAAGATAATGGATTCAATCTTTATTCATTTTTCTTCATTTCTTTTTTAAACTTATTTTATTCTAGAAAACCTTTTATTTATTGAGGGATAATTTTAAAAAAATTTCTTGCTTTATAACCTATCCGGTATACGTAGGCTTATATCATAAGAAGAATGGCAATTGTCTTATTGAGAGTAGTATCTTTAATATCTTCAAAATTATGTTCCATTGTTCTATTGTTCTATTGTTATTATTTAAAAGAATTACGAATTTATTATAGGCCTATTACTAGAAGCAAAGTCCGCCTCGGCAGAGGCTTCATTTCATTTGATCCTGACCCTATTAGGCATTAATTTTTAAAAATATTGGCGGTTCGGGAGCCTAACTTTTATACGCCTAGTTGCTGAGATATTTTTGCACGAATGTAGGATTTACAATTAAAGTTTGTTTTAAAATTTCTTTATGTTTTCTTATAATTCCGAACATAATAAAAATTATTGTTATACACTTTTAATAAGATTTATAATTTTTTAAATAATTTCCTTTAATTATTCACAAACCCATATGATAGATTAGACCTTGGATTATATATTCATAAAAATTTGCTTTTGTTTTTAAATACACATATTAAAAATGGTAATTAAGAAAGTTTTTAAATGCACATTTTCTGACCTTGAAATTGTCACGTATTCATTAACTATATACATTTTTTTATATTTTTATGTTTGTATAAATCAAATAAATCATATTTAAAACAGTAGTTAAATTTGTCCAAAATTATTTATAAATTGAAGCTGTAATGAAGTTAAATATTTTGCATAGGAAATAAATTACTGATACAAATAGATAGAGTATAATTTAATTTAATATTCATATATATATATATATCTGTAGCTATAGAAACCAATAAAAATTATTGATTTGAAATTTGTGAAATAAATTGAATGAGTTCTTCTCTGGGTCAGGGAGGGTGTTGGTGATAACGACGTCACACAGTGGTCCTTAGGACATTCGCTTTCGCTTCAAAAAAATGAAAGTCAACCAAAACCAAATTGAAAAACGTTCTAGGCAAACAAGCTAGAATGTTCGGTGGTCTCAAAACATATTTCATTTTCGAAAAAACTCAGCCATTGCTTAGGTATAGGCCCTCAAAACCCAAATCTCAAAAGCGAATTTTATGCTTTTTTTGTATGAAATAAAGAAATTTTTTCAAGGGGAATTAATTGTCCAATTTTTCCAAATTATTCATCAATTTCTCTAACCTGAAAAAAAAAAAAAAAAAAAACAGGTTAAATACTTATTTTTCATATCTTTTAATGTTTTAGAGCATTGACGATGTTGTTTTCTTTTTATTTAGTGAATAATATAATCAAAATGTTGATAAAATAATTGAAAAATGAAATTCAAAATTAATTTGCTTTTATTTATTTAGGTTTCAGATTAGGAACTAAACACATGGAAAATTAATTTTAGAATATAAAAGCTATGGTCCGAAAAGTGGAATCTGGCAGGAGTTGCAAAATCCATTACTATATGAATCCTCAAGATTTAAAGAAAATTCAAAAGTAATATTTGTTTTGGTTTCTATAATAAAAAAATGTTGAAAAAGAAGAATAAATTATACTATTTAATTTTATCTTAATTTGATCCTAGAAGAAGCATTTTATATGGTTAATAGAGAAAAATACAAAATTTGGATGAAAACATTTTAAAGCATCTCATCTTATTTTTGAATATAAAATTATCCAAAAAAAAAGAAATATAAAATGTCAAATTAATAAGTATGAATGTACTGAATCTTGATTTTGTTTGAATTTCTCGCGGAGTTAGCGCATGCGCACCCAAGTTATTTACAGCTGCTTACAGTTATTTACAAGATTTTTTACATAACTATATATACAATGTATATACTGTATATGTAAGAGAGAGTAAAAAAAGTGTGAAAAATGTTCCTCCTTTTATTTCGGCAAAATAAAGTTTTTTTTATTTATTTTCAGTTTAAAGCCGCCCCCCCCCCCAAAAAAAATAAGATGTTAAGATCATACTGTATAGTTGTTTATTCTCATAGATTGAATTTATGTAATTTATTATCTAAAATTTTATGTTAGGATGAGTAGGGTGATGGGGTTGGAGAGCTGCTGGTTATTATTCTCCAACCCCATTATTATCTAAAATTCCCAATTCGCATTTTCCAATTTTATTGATCTCTAAAAAACCTTTCGTTTTAAAATAAAAATTTTTAATACCGTATTGTAGGCCTATAATGTCAGAAATATTGATAATTTTTTTTTTTTCGAATTTCTCCTTCCAAACAAGAGAATTTCGGGTATCGAATGAATATTCAAGTGCAAAATCTAATCGACTTTTTTTGTATGCCCAGATTAATTTCATTGCTGTTCATTGTCTCGATATTTTTTTATTAGTCGTGTGTATTAATTTAAAAAAAAAGCCCGTGGGTTGTGATGGTGAGAATAAACATCGGAACCAGGAATCGAGTTTGTTGGTTTCAATGGCCTCTGCCAAATCGGATTAAAAAAACAATTGAAAATATACTACAGTACTTATAGAATGGCGTAGCGTAGCAGCCCACTTACGTCACATTTTTTATCCGCGTTCCTCTTCCATTTGAGCTTCTCCTGTTTTGTCTTGATCGTTGGCACCAGGCTGCTGTAAGGTTTCGTTCGCGGGTTTAGGAGTAGAATGTTCTAAAATAAAAGCAACTATTAATCATATATCACTCTGAAACTTTTTACTACGTTTGATAAATGAATTTTCGTCCGATCTAATATAATTTCCCCATAAATAAGTTGTTTGGACAAGTCTATAGATGCTGTTCTAAAGTCGAAGTAATATTATATTTAACTTGAAAATAATTGAACTTAGTTAAATGACTTGGCTCTTAGGGCATTTGACCTTTTGAAGCGAAATCTTAATTAACTAACTTTGAAAATGAAATCACCTCCAGCACTTAATCCCTTTGGACTTTCTTATATTCAGGGGTGGACTTACTTCTCAAAACCACCTTGAGTGACACAACTAACAGCTTACTAATAGGCAAAGCTTTTGTTTAAGATGAAAAATAATTAAAAAATAAAAGCGTAGGAGCTTATTAAGCTAGAACCATTTATGAATGTTATTTTAATAAAACGAATAATTCAAGAGACATTGCTTTATTTTTCTCCCTAAATTATGGAAAATCAGAATATGTATGACATCATAAAATAAATTTATTGATAAGTGAATATTTTGTAATAAGACTAATAATTTTGTCAGAACTTTATATTATCTGCATTATTAAATAACTCAGGGCAACAGTGATTTTGTTGACCGAGTATTTGAAGCTATTCCTGGCTATTTGGGTAGCGCTGATTCCAAAAATGCCATCGCTTTCGCCCCATCACGTCAGATTTTAGAGCTATAGAGAAAATAAAATTTTAATAGAAAATGTGCTCTAAAGCTCCTCTAATTTTATATTATCTGGAATTTTTAAAAGCGACACCCCTTAAAAATATGCAGATAATTATAATACCGGTACATATAAATTTTAAGTTTCAACCCAATCGGAGGTCATTTAGAAGCGCCGCAAAAGGCTAAAAGTTGGAAATTTTAAATTTCCCTCTCTGAATCCACTTCCTGTGTCTCTGGCCAATCAGCCTGACGACAGGCACATACACACAGGATGTCAGTGGCTAGCGCTTTATACAGTATATATGTAGTAATGATGATTACATAAAGCAATGAAATATCTTCTTTTAAGAAAGTCTTTTCAAATGAGCTTTACAAATTTTTCTCCATTACTTCTCTGCTATTTGTTCTATAGGTTTCATAGATAAAAAGTAAAAATAAATAAATTTATTAACAACCCGCTTAGGCGCCAAGCAAACACAAATCTCCAATTAGCAAGAAACAATAACTAAAATAAAATAGGAATCTGTGCCTATCAGGGACGGATTAAAGGGGGGGGGGGGCGGGGGGGGGGGACCGCTCCGAGAAAAAATTGAAAAAGTTTTAAAAACTAGTCATCTAAAGAAATTATGATTTTTTCTCCAAAATATATTTTTGCATTTATTTTAAACTATCAATTCAAGTCACAAATCACCTTGACGGTGCTAGTATTTGAAGATATTATTTAAAGAATTTTCATCACTCAGAAAAGCTCTCCTGTAAATTAAATCTTCCAACCAACCGCCCCCACCAGGTTCGCATGCGGCAAAAATTTATTTAAATTGAATTGTCTACCAATCAATTTAAATAATTAGAGGGGGGGGTTTAAATTGCCATAGATGCCGAAAAGGACCTTAATTTAAAAAAAAAAAACCGCCCTGACCGACAAAATTGCATTAATCCATCCCCGGTGCCCATTAACAATAGACCTATGTATGTTTGAATACCTTTAACCATTTCCAAGAAAAAGATAAAAAAACGCAACTCCCAAAAATAGCTCCCACGTTCTCCACTATGTTAATATTCCGATATACCCAGTACCTAAATCTTCATTTATAGTGAATATCCTATTTTAAGATAAATAACATATTTATATTTTATCCAATGAGCCTTTATTTATATTTAAAAAAAAAAAAAATTGGAAATTTCCCTCTGAGAATATAAAATGCCAAGGCTGAAATTTTGATGTTAACCAAATTGAATTTGCCCTTTCAAAAGATAATTTTTCTTGGAGCTGCAATAAGAATAAGAAGCGATTAATTTCGGGGTGTGATTTCTTCCTTGGCCTGGGGAGGGAATTTCTAATTAATTAACTTCTCGTTATAATCATCTTTTGTTCTAATGATTATTATTCCCTCATACTTTTTAAACGCCCTTAATTAACATGTCTGGGCAATATTTGAAAGTAATATAGACTTAGTTCTGATAGCTACACTTTCTATTAAAACAAAATTATAAGTATAAAATATTATAAAATAAAAATTTTACACTAAAAAGAAAAAAGTTTTTTCAAAGAGTGTCTGCCGAGTCTTAAAAATCTATAATTTTTATTTCGTTGTCGATATACGGTATCATTGGCATCTTGTATCCTTATTCGTGAAACAGGACCCTAGCCCCGGGGGGGGGGAATTCAGACTCCCTTGGCTACTGCCCTGTTTTACTGAACATTATCCATTTTTTCCCTCCTAAAGTTTTTTATTAACTGTCAAATAAATAAAAAATAAGTTATTATTTCAAATAATTTTCCTTATAGATGATCTGGTAGTTAGTTTATCTGTACAATAAATCTTGAATTTCACCCTATGCAAATGTTCCCTTAAGGTTAATATCAAGGTCATAAAATCCCGACTTTGCACTCAAAGTCGGAAACATTAACAGCGAAACTTATTTATCTTAAGCTTTGTTCCAAGAAGAATGGTGCGTCTTTCTAATATCCTCAATTAGTAAGATCTCCGGCCCCGTTTTCGTCTCCTCGCACAACAAGCATGAGCAGGCAGGCCTTCGGGTCCCATTCTAAACCCCGAACTTATGCAGTATATTAAATTTTTTGATAACGTTTTAATAACGCATTATACATTTTTTGAGTTGATTATTTAAGACCCGGCAATTGAATCGAAGATTTCTCGAATTCGGATCTTAATTTTATAGGTTTCTAATCTTCTAAGAAAAATCTTAATATTAAATATCCAGTCCAAACGGATGTCATTTAGACGGGCCGCAAACGACTTAAAGTTGAGAAAAAAATCAAATTTTTTCGTTTTTGTTTTTTTTGTTTTGTTTTGGACACCCCTAATGCAATTTTTACCATCCCTAAATGGAAAAACATATATTTACGATATTAAATAGTTCTTTGGCTCTCCAAAAATTATTCATTCGTGAAAAGCTGTTGATTATTAACGAAATTATTAACAAAATAGTTATCAAAGTTTGGTAAAAAAAAAAAAAACAATTCGGCTGCCTATCTTGTAGGAGCTTTACTCATAGATAGGAATACACTTTGAGCTATTAGGCCTATATATATTTTTTAACTATTTTGTAAATAATTTCGTTAATAATCAACAGATTTTCACGAATGAATGATTTTTGAAAAGCCAAAGAACTATAGAATATAGTAAACATATTTTATTTTGTATTTAGGGATGGTAAAAATTGCGTTTAAGGGTGTCAAAAACAAAAAAAACTGAAAAAAATTCGATTTTTCTAAACTTTTAGCCGTTTGCGGCACGTCCAAGTGACGATTGGGCTGAAAATTAAAATTTATATGTATTATAATTATCTGCATTTTTCTAAAAAATCTTGGGAATGCAAAATAAGAGCCCCTTTAGAATTAAAATTGATTTTTCTCTATATCTCTAAAACTGTGCAATGTACTAGATTTCACTAATCAGATTTTTTGTGAAAAAACCTTGTGTTATTAAACCATTTTAAAAAATCTGGTGTGACTGGCGCACAACACACAACTTTCTCTTACCCTTCGGTAAGAGAAAGTTGTGCACCGTGCTGGTCACACCAGATTTTTTGTGTCGAGATATATTTAGTTTCCCATAGCACCTTAGTTTCAAACTTGCATTTTAAATGTTGACTGGTTGAAATAAACTATGGTTATTTTTCAAAATTTTAATCTCATATTTGGACATTTTATACACAATATAGAATCGTAAATAAATACAAAATTTCATAAGAATTGGAAAAAAAAATTTTAAATGCCTAAAAAGTTCCAAAGGGGACCCCCTTTTGAATCGAAATTAACATACAAATCCCTATAGGAAATTAACATTAGGCCTATGAGAGAAGGCGGAGAGACAGGCGATAATGTTTGCAAGTGAGAGAGAGAGAGAGAGATGTGATATATGTTTTCCCGGAAACAATTAAAGACAGAAAAAAAAAAAAAAATGGGAATTTAAATAATAATTGATTTTTAATCTAATAAAAAGAAAAAGATTTAAATTCCGTTACCATGGCAACCATTTCTATCTTTCCTATGAAGAACAAGAGTAAAGTGGTCTTCATAAGATTTCAACGGCAAAATGAGAATATACATTTTAAAGAGCATCTAAAAAATAGTTAATTTATGAATTTTAAAAAAAATCCTTGGAGGGAATCTTGAGAAAATCGAAAAAAACTGAAAAAGTACATCAGTAAAGTACTAGTACTTTTTGGCCGATTTTGTTCAAAAACTTATTTTGAGATTCTTCAAAGGTACTTAAGTTAAATATAAAATTTCAACCCGGTAGCTCAACTCCTTCATGCTAAAAATCTGTCCACACACACACACACACACACACACACACACACACACACACACACACACAGACCAATTTTCGGGACCCACTTTTTTGGACTCAGGGGACCTCAAAACATGTATATCCATCAAAATCTGGACATCGAATTTTTGACATGATCGCAATACTTTCTCTCTCTATATATTTCATATATAGGGTATGAGAAAGTAAAAATCTGGTGTGACTGGCGCACAACACACAACTTTCTCTTACCCTTCGGTATTTCATATATAGGGTAAGAGAAAGTAAAAAAGTAAAAAGGATTTAGTTTCGATCCTATATCCTTAGATAGAATTTGGATTTCACTAAAAATCCTAAATCCTTTTTATTTGGTCGATTTCATTTCAAATCCTGGAATGAATTTTAGAAATTAAAATCCGAAATGCACTTCTGGCTATCCCTGAAAATGAAATAGGGCCCTATATAATAATACTTAAGGGTTGAAAGGCCTTATTCAGTCCTTACAAAAAACGAAATACATTTTAAAAAAATCTGGTGTGACTGGCGCACAGCACACAACTTTCTCTTACCCTTCGGTAAGAGAAAGTTGCCACTGTGCTGGTCACACCAGATTTTTTGTGTCGAGATATATTTAGTTTCCGATAGCACCTTAGTTTCAAACTTGGATTTTAAATGTTGACTGCTTGAAATAAACTATGGTTATTTTTAAAAATTTTAATCTCATATTTGGACATTTTATACACAATAGAGAATCGTAAATAAATACAAAATTTCATAAGAATTGGAAAAAAAATTTTAAATGCCTAAAAAGTTTCAAAGGGGACCCCCTTTTGAATCGAAATTAACATACAAATCCCTATAGGAAATTAACATTAGGCCTATGAGAGAAGGCGGAGAGACAGGCGATAATGTTTGCAAGTGAGAGAGAGAGATATATATATGTTTTCTCCTAAGCAATTAAAGACACAAATAAATGGGAATTTAAATAATAATTGATTTTTAATCTAATAAAAAGAAAAAGATTTAAATTCCGTTACCATGGCAACCATTTCTATCTTTCCTATGAAGAACAAGAGTAAAGTGGTCTCCAGAAGATTTCAACGGCAAAATGAGAATATACATTTTAAAGAGCATCTAAAAAATAATTGATTTTTGAATTTTAAAAAAAATCCTTGGAGGGAATTTTGAGAAAATCGAAAAAAACTGAAAAAGTACATCAGTAAAGTACTAGTACTTTTTGGCCGATTTTGTTCAAAAGCTTATTTTGAGCGTGTGGGAAGGTACCTAAGTTAAATATAAAATTTCAATCCGGTAGCTCAATTCCTTCATGCTAAAAGAACAAGAGTAAAGTGGTCTCCAGAAGATTTCAACGGCAAAATGAGAATATACATTTTAAAGAGCATCTAAAAAATAATTGATTTTTGAATTTTAAAAAAAATCCTTGGAGGGAATTTTGAGAAAATCGAAAAAAACTGAAAAAGTACATCAGTAAAGTACTAGTACTTTTTGGCCGATTTTGTTCAAAAGCTTATTTTGAGCGTGTGGGAAGGTACCTAAGTTAAATATAAAATTTCAATCCGGTAGCTCAATTCCTTCATGCTAAAAATCTGTCCACACATACATACATACACACACACACACACACACACACACAGACCAATTTGCGGGACCCACTTTTTTGGACTCAGGGGACCTCAAAACATGTATATCCATCAAAATCTCGACATCGAATTTTTGACATGATCGCAATACTTTCTCTCTCTATATATTTCATATATAGGCTAAGAGAAAGTAAAAATATATCTGATTTATTTATTTATTTTTTTCTTCAGGCCGCAGGCCTTTAAATCCTACGTATTGTTAAATCTACAGTCCTGGGCGAGTGCAAATTGATATACCCGTATTTAATCCCCTATTTAGACTAATTTGACTTTAAGACCCTCTATATAGAACTAAATATCCATAATTGGTGAATATAAAAAAAAATGTCATTGAGAATTTTCGAAGCCAATTTTAAAATAAAAAATAAAAAATATTAGTTATTAATGATAATAATAATTGTGAAACTTGTATAAAATTATTTTTCCATTTAATTTTAGTTGGTTAGGCTATTTTACTCACTGATCAATAGGCCTACAGATATTTCTTTTAATAATATAAAAATTAACGATCCGATAAAAATGAGGTTTCGTTCCAAAGTCGACCTTTACAAAGTAACCAAAACCAAAGGTCAAGAATTGGGTTGCAATAGGGATAAATAGATCCCGAGGGCTTGTCAAGAGAAATGTGACAGATTGCTTGGAAATCGTAGAGATAAAAAGAGGATCAAAACAAAAAAGATTTTTTGGGCAAGCGCCCAAATGGGGAGGCTCGAGGGGTGGGGGTGGGGGGGGGGATGATATTGATAGATCAGCAGAAAATTAGCTAGAAACAAACATTGCCATTTAGCAGTAGACTAAACACAAGCAATAATGAAATGGGCCCTTCGGCCATTTAGCCTATTTGATAAATAATTTATCTCTCGATAAGTTGGTCATCGATTTTACTAGGAAAATAGGTTGAGTGAATAGGCGATATCTATATTATATAGATCTAAATATGAGTAAATAAAAATAAAGATTTTGGGATTAAAAAATACATGTATTATCTTATTTAAATAAATATAGGCTATTATGTATAAATAGAAGATAAATATCCTTTTTGAGAAAAAGGAACAAATAAATAAATTCATCGAAATTTCCATAATTTTTAAATTTTATATTAATAATAATGAGAAGTCATATAGATTTTTAAAGGAAAATTAGCAAAAGACAAAATTAAAATATCTTTTATAATAAATAAGGAATTATATGGTGTATAAACCTACGAGTATATTGGTCCAGGGCCGGATCTAGGGGGGGGGGGGCAGTGGGTGCATTTGCCCCGGGCGGCAGGTATCAGGGGGCGGCAATTAAAGAAAGATTTTCTAAAAACAAAGGTAAAGTGATATGAATTTTGTATAGAAAATTTTAAGGAAGGGGCGGCAAATTAAATTTTGCCCCCCCTAAAAAATCTCCTAGTTTCGGCCCTGTATTGGTCTATGACAGGGGCTAACTCATATTTTTTTAAGATCCCCTCCCCCATACACAAAAATATTTTTAAAATACCGAATAGGCTATACCCAAGCCCGTGCTTTCTCAAAGAAAAACGTTTTATTAAAAAAATGCTTATTATATTTTTTTTATTATTTTTATTTATTTCAAGGTCATTTTCGGCATCTAAGGCCATTTAGACCCCATTTCAAATGATTTGCAATCAATTCAAATGAAATAAATTTTTCTCGCTTGGGACGAGAAGCGAACCCGGGACCCTCGGCACGAGAAGCTAATGACTTCTCTCTGAGCCACGGGGGAGTTTTAAATTCGATATCAAAATAAATGAAGAGCATGATGTGATATGTCATCCGAAAAGGACTAAAGCCTGGATTAGTTGATCATTTAATCGAATAAGCGCAATTTTAATTTTTCGTTTTGTCCCCCCGCCCCGCATCTTCACTTGATAGAGCCGCACGGCCCTGGATGTTCAAGTTTTATAAAAATGCCAAAAAACCTATTTACATAAATGTATATTTAAATTACCATAAAATCGCTTAGAATTGAGATAGGAAGATGAGAGAGGTGTTTTTTTTTTTACTCTATTTTAGATGCCCTTTTTGATTATAAACAAAACAACAGAAGCAACAATAAATTTTTTTTTTATTTAAAAATGAACAATTTAATTTTTTTCAAAATGTTCCTCTTAAAAATTTTGAAAATAATTCTAAAAATGCTTCTTGTTTAGAGGTTAAAAGCTATTGCACAAGCCCCTTGGTTTAGATTTTATTCATAATATTTAATTTCACTTTTATTTGATGATAAGGGACTAAATGCACGGAGTTTCTGGGCACCCAACATTTTATGATAAAAAATGACTTGAGAGCGAAATTTGCAAAAGCTCCTGGTCGTTGCGGGTCGCCTAGAAGTTGTCCATTTGAGCTGAAATTTTTCACATATCGTTTTTTTGTACATTGGAAGAGGATTCGCAGTTGGGAACTAAAAGGTTCGGAAGTCGAAAAATAAGAATCGCCATTAGTATATGCCTACTATCTTATCGGTCGTGATGAAGAGAGATTGTTGAAATATAATTTGTAGGCATTTTTAAAGGACTCTTAAAATTTTAAATTTAATAAATTCTGTAAAAAAAAGTATATTCCCTTGAGGATAAGGTGTTTTTTTAGGAACATTTGCGGACGCGGATCCAATGGCGGTCCCAGAATTCGGTTAAGAGGAAGGGTGCAAAATTGTTGGTGTGTGCGAGAGGGAGAAGCAGTGGCGCATTCAAGGAAGCCCGGAAGGGTATCATGGCTTTATTTTCAATTATATATAGGATCTATTATTTTTTGCCTCAAATCGCTGATATTATAACTAAAATTTCAGGAGAGAAAAGTTCGAATCTATAAGCTTGTGAAAATTTTTATATTTGGATATAAAGTAAAGCAGGAGAATTTTAAATAAATTTTTTTTATAGAATTTATTAATTTTTTTTAAAGGGCTAATTCAAAAATATCTCTTTGTTAAAACAAGAAAAATTTAAAATTCAGAAATTATCAATATTTATAAAATTCATAATAATATTTAAAATTTTTCTTAGGAACTTTTCTGAATACAGGTCAGATATTATTACGATTATGATTTGTTTCTTGAATTAAATTATTGAACTTAAAGCAATTATAATGAATTTAAAAAAATAAAAACAGATGTAAAAAGTTATCTGTTAGAGTTAACAATCAAGGAAAAACGAAATAATTTATAAAAATTTTCAAATAAATTAAAAAAATAGAAAGTTCTTTGGCATTGGCCGTATTTGTTCAGAAACAGGTTTAAAAACATAAATAATAAATAATAATAAGAGAGCAAATGCTTACCTCGATATCTGGGGCATCTCTGCTCAGACAGGTCGCCATGTCTGCACGTTGAGATCTGTCTTAGCACTGAATGCAGCCTGAGCAAATAAACATCTTAGATGTTGGGCGGCGACAGTCGCCTCCTGATAAGACGGCCACGTGGACGTGGAGATGCCGATAACGACGCACGCCACGATATTGGAGTCACGACTCACGGCTACCTTCTCTCCTCTCATTTTTTATAAACACCTGAGAGACTTGTTTCCTAGGCGACACAGGCTACACTTGATAATTATCACAGGTCGAATTAAATGCAAACAACTTTTCATACCTCATTATTTATATTTATTAATTTTCAAAGACAATAAATAACATCAATCAAAAGAGCACTCAAATAAAAAATATTTTTTATATAATACCTCTGACTTAATTCTCAATTCTGGACCAGATGCTTTTTTTATTTATAATTTTTTTTTTTTTTTTATTATATAATAAATACTTTATCTAAATATTATACAACAAATCATGATCTATCATCTACTTATTTTAGTCTTTGGTTGTTTGAATTGAAGTTTTTTATTTTTTATTTCAATTTTAGAGCCATATCCAAGGAAATTTGGTCGATTAACAGTCAGTGCAACCCGCGAAGCAACAATGTTAATCTAAAAAATAAAAGAATTTTAAAATCCATTGTAATTACTTGAATTATTTGAAAATTTAAAAAAAAAAATCTCATATAAATTAGTGAGAAATATATTTTATAAAATACATAAAATATAATCAAACTTTGAAATTGTAAAGTAATTTATTAAATTAGAGGAGTTCAGGTGGCGATTCCAGGGGTGGCGACAATCCAAATAAAATATTTTTTATAAAAACAATATTAAGATAATGTTTTTTATTTTCTGGGGCATGCAAGAGCTCGAGTTAAATCTCACGAATTCGGAGAAGCTTCGATTTTAATGCGATAGTGCACAGATAAAATTTTAGTGCATGGTCGAGCCAATTTAAACTGAACAAACAATATTTCAAGTTTCGCATAATTAGCATCAATAAATTTCATAATCAGTAAATAAAATTTTTTAAATTAAATTTAGGAATTCGCAGCCTGTAGGCGACTGTGCCTAATGCGTCCGTAGTGCGTCGAAAGCAAATTTTTGGTTAAACCCAGGGCTGAGGTGTCGGTATCGACATGAAATAAAATCATTCATAAAATATAGCGCTAAATACAAAAACTATAAAAACCTCTTTAATTACAATAAATATTACCGAGATCAGAGTCACTGGTCACATTTACACTTTGTACCAGTGCATAAGGATCTCGGAGAATAAGGAGTCAGATTTAGCCCCGATTAAAAAATTTGTTTTTTTTCTTGGGTTCCTATATCTGAAACACACTTACTTTGCCATTGGCCAAATGGTTTTTCCGACGGCCATTTAATTAAGTTAAAAAAAAAAAAAACAATAAATATTAAAAATAAAAATAATTGATTGAAGGTAATTAATTAAAAAAATCAAAAAATTTTAAAATTTCAAAAAAAAAAAATAAAAAAGGCTTGTGTCTAATTTCACCTCTTATACCGAGTTTGGCTTTAGCTAACAAACTGCTGTCTGGGCTCTTATTTAATCATTTAGCTTAACTATATATGAAAAGATTCGAAAGTTATAGTCAAGTAACTTCCCCGAGGGGTAGCTAGTTTATCATTATGATCATTTTTTATACAGATAAGTCAAATTCTATTAGAAAAACTTTTAAATCTAAAAATGATGAAATATTAAATTTATCAAATATAAAAAATAAAAATAAATTGTTAAAAAAAAAAAAATGAAAAATGATAGACGTGAATGAAGCTTCCTGATAAATTAAAGGGGTACGATCTTAACGGCATCTATTAGCAGAAATAGTCGAATCGCTTTAGCAAAAACTTCCCCTTAAAGAACGTTTTGTTTTCGTCACATAAATTTCCGCTGAAAAATTATAAATCGCCACCCTTATAGAAAGGCATTTGGAAAAAGGTCACGAAACAAATTTATTCTAGCACTTTATCCTTTAGAATTTCTTTCTTAAGGATATAAATAATTCCAACTCTTTACTGTAAGTAAATTTATTTACATTTTAAATACAATTTTATCACAATGATTCTATGATCTTAGTTATACTCTAGTTTCTCATCGGATAATAAAATAATCTCCAATAAGATCAAAACTGATTTGAAAGGAGTTTTTCTCCTTTTAAGAACAGCGCAATAAAATTCGAAAATTTTTCTAATAATACTTTTCCAACAACAACAACGTAATAATTATTTTAATAAATCCGTCATTTACTTAATACATTATATCTCATACTATTATATTTATTTAGTTTATTATACTGTGTATATTATTTACAAATTTAATAAATATTTTTCATTAAATAAATTTTAAAATTAAATAAAAAATAAATAAATATTTCCTAAAACTAAAAATGTAATCATATTGGTACAAAGAGAGACAATATCACAATTTATAATGATATTTTTGATTTTGATCTTTAGGCCTAATAATTTGTTTTTTTTCAACTTTGCGCCAATTTGATTTTTGATTTTCATATTATTATTTATTTATTTTTTGTATAGATTTTAGATTAGAATTTAAACGGAAGACATCTTTTTTTAAATAAAAACATTTGAAAATTTTTAATCTTATTTAATTTTTTTATTTAATATATAAATCCTTTTGTAAATTTATATTTTATTTTAAAACCCATTAAGCGTTCTTCCTTTAAAATAATTTATGGAAAATGTAATATAAAAATATTTTTTTTATTATTCATTATAATCCACAAAGTGAAGACAGGGGATATTTAAAAAAAAAAAGAAAATTTTAAATTATAAAAAAGCTGGTGTATTAAGCAATTTTGTTAAATAAGAAGAGGCTTAATGAAGAACGAGCTACCAAAGACAAGGCGAATTATTTATTTATTTCTTCAGTTGTTAAATTTCGAGCAAAATTATTTTATTCTTCTTTCCACTTGAAAGGAGTATTTTTGTTTCTGCCAAATGCAATAGCTTTTCGGGGGCAATAAAAAAGAAATGAGTATAATTGTTTAGTGAAGACACAAAAACAATTTTTTTTTACAATTAATCTTGTTTTTTTTTTTTTTTTTTTTTTTTGTTGAGAATTAGTGCATCTTTTTCGCGTAGATCAAAAATGTTATAGTAGGCCCTATATATATATTTTTTTTAGTAAGCAAAAGAGATACAGATTTTTAAAAAATTATCAAAAGAGATGGAAGGTAGAAAAAAGCTTTTAAAAATATCTGCTTTAATGAATAAAATAAAGTACATTGTGGATTTTAGAAATATATAAATATGATGAAGATGACTTAAGAATTCGTTCGAAAATACTTATATAATTATACTTTAAAAAAGCTAATTAAAAAAAACAATAGATTTTTTTCTAAATAATTTTTTTATATTAGTGATATAATAAACGTAGAATATTTCTGTATACAAAAATTGTGTATGAATATTTAAAAATATTTGGTCAACATCAACGCTTTCAAGTTTTTGCATGAAAAATAAAATTCGTGTATTTATTTATTTATGTTTAAAAACAAAAATAGGCCATAAGAAAAGTGAAAAATAGTCTAGCAAGGAAAAAATAACAATGAAATGCATTAAGAATTGCAAAGTGATTTATATATTTTTTCTTTTCATTTTGACAGCCATTTTACGTCACCTTATTATTTATATGGCATTAATGATTATTTATGAAAATGAAATAATTAGAAAAAATAATAAATTGATTCGTTCTCGATTATCTCCTCTCTTTTATTCAACGAAAATTATTAAAGATAAATTTAATAACATTAAAATAATGAGAGTGCTAAGCAGGGGCGCCCCCCCGGGGGGGGCTCATACTCTCAGTCCACGAACCGGCGAGTGGGTCTCTCTGGCTTAGGGGAAATTTATAAAATTCACCTTCCAATTATTGCTTGTTTTGTTATAAATAGGTAATTTGGGATGCTGCCCGAAATGGCATGCAAATGCAAATGCCAATAAGTAACTAAATAAATAAATAACGTTAAATATTAGGGCACTTTTTCCAAAATGGGAACAATTGCGAATTCACAGGTATGAATCTATTTTCTTCTTTTTTTAATCTTTAAAAATAAAATTTTTTTCCCCTCCCTTTGTAGTGCTGAGCATCGACCTCATAAAAATTCTGGGAGTGCTTGAGCATCCCTCATAGCGGCGCCCTTGCAAATAATTGATTATTAAACTGTTTTACGAAATAATTTCTTTGAAATATTTTTTTCCTCGATCAAAGGCGTCATATTTATTTTTGGAAATAAGAACTTCACTCGTTTGAAAAGAGAACGAAAAATAAATTGGAATATGAAAAAGTTAATAATTTATAGGATGTCTATTCGTTTCGAAATCTTAAATTCATTTGCTAGACAAGAAATAGTTTAATTATAATATAGTAGAAATATGAAACCCGGAAGAGAAAATATAAATAAAATTTAAAAAATATCCCAACTCAAAGAGAGCCCTCTAAATAAAAAAGCAGAAACCCAACAATAGATGGGATGAGATCAAAAAACCTAGAATCAGGCAAATTCGTCAATGCCTTGTTGCTGGAAGATAGGCAACCAAAAGGATCATTTAATTAATGCCTCTTCCAAGGCGCATGCGCAGATGCTGATTTGAACAAAAGCAATTAATAAATTGGTTGGCCATATGAGTTACAGCAAACGAATAAAAAAGGAACAAAAACAAAAATAGGGACCCAGTGAATTTTACAAAATAAATAAATAGTAAAAAAAGGTTGAGGGAATATATTCCAAATAATTTTTCAGTAATTGATTTAAAAAAAAAACAAAAAATAAATAATGAGTATTTTATTAGAAACACCCCTTAATAAAATGACTAAATAAAAATAAAATTGAAATTCCATGCATAATTAATTTTTAAATTTAAATATTTAAATTTTTATTTTTTTTTTTTTTGTTCGTGGGCCAAATAGATTATAAAAAATAAATATTTTTAAGCAAAATTTGCTTAAAAGAGGGTTGTGAAAATTAATGATCGATATTTCCAAATCCCACCAGAGAAAAAAAATAAATATTATTTATTTTGGACTTTCAAATAACTTCTCTAAACATCTAATCTTAATTTAATTATAGTCATAAGAAATTTATTTTTTTCATGTTAAAAATTTTTAAATTTTTTAAATAGAGAGAGAGAGGAGTAACCAAATAGAGATTGAAGGTTTGTTCAAACTACAGTAATCGAATGGATTGCTTAGGGCAACTACTTTTAAAACTAACACATTTATTAAGTGGGACAGCCACCGGCTGCAAATATCTACCAAAATAGACTTTGTATTTGTAATGCAAATAATTTATCTAAATTTACTAACAGCCATGGATGCTTATTTTTTGTAATAAGAATAAGAATAATAACGTTGTTTAGGTGATTAAGACAAATAATATTATCATTATTATTACTATAAATTTATAATATACTATATTATTGCCAGCAAGTTTGTAATAGATTATAATACTATACTAATTTTATTTTTTCTGATATTTTATTAAATTTATTATTTATTGGACGTTAATTCCGTCAAGGCTACTTTTCTATGTTATTTATTTATCTTTTTTAATTTTTTTCGGAAGGGACGAGAAATTGATTGAAAAATTAAAAAGATTATGAGCGATGAGGCTGTTATTTAATTGCATTATGATTTTAGGACGATAATAAGTAATCACAGAAAGTGTTGGAACTTTTATTTTCGTTGGTTTGTCTAAATATTAAAAAAATGAAATTTTATCTAATAAACGATCCTCTTTAAAGAGAAAATATATTTTTGATTATTCGTTAAAAAAAATTTAGAACGATCTAAGATGAAATAAATAAATAAATAAATAAATAAATAGCATTTAGGTTCCTTTAAATGATGCAGATTATTGGAGAATATTTTTTTTTTTTTTTTTTTTTTGAGAAATTAATTTTGATAAATTTTTTAAATATAGCAATATATATTTTGTAATTACGTAGGTAGAAAATTAAAAAATCTTTTTTACTTGGAAAAAGAACAAAAAAGTATTAGGCCCGATTCAAAATAAATTCATTGATCGCTAACCAATTTGTGATGAGTTGGAAACGAGCTTGCAACGAGTTGCATGCAACTGACTAGAAGAGAATTTGGACCGTTCAGTTGCTTCGGATTTCTTGCCGGCAAGAAAAAATTTATTTTTTCAAAATTCTGATATTTATCATCTTTTTTGATTAAACAATTTTCAATCAAATAGTATTGCTGAGTATTGATTGATAAACTATTATATAACTTTATAATTAAAATAAAAATGATAAAGTGGAATAAATTCTTGGTTAGATGAAGATATATAATCTAATCTAATCTAATAGGTGAATTCTCCCCGGAAACTAACCTCAAGAGTCGAGAATATTGCAAATGTTTCGGCCTGGTCATCTTCAGTACAAAAATATGATTTGATGAAACGAAATAAATAAATTTCATTTTTAAATAACACTTTACTATAAATTTTTTCTTGCTTTTATAAAAGGAAAAAGTATCAAAGAAAAGAAACCTCGGTCAGAGTTATTTGGCTTCCATAGTCTGGTGTACATTTTGTTTATTATTACGACTATATTAACAAATTCAAATTTCGCATGTTTTAATATTTCCAAAATTATTTTCTTTATATAGGCTACTATAATTAAAAAAAAAAAACTGAACTCCAATTAAACAATCTCTTTGATTGAAATATAAATATTATAAATAAAGAATTATATATACATGTGTTGGTCCATGAGGTAATTATGAAAAACATATAACCAAGTATTTATTAATTTAAATAAGCGAAAAATGTAGGTACCGCCGGGAGTTGCACCACGGATCTTGTCGATTTACGCTCAACATGCCCTACTGTTGGACCACAGTACGCACTCGCTTATTTAAATTATGATAAATATTATTTTTGTAGGTGAGATTTGCTTTTTTTTAAGGGGCAAATCTTCATGGACAATCAACGAAAAATTTTGTCCAGTGGCGGATTCTAAATTAATAATTTGTGAATTAGAAGATATTGAATAAAATTTATTAAGAACCTCTTAATTTTACAGCCTTACTTGATAATTATTTTAAATTAAGAAGTTTATTAAATTTTTTAAATAAATTTTATTTAATATCTTCTAATTAAATCGCGATTTTGAGGGGTCAATTACACAGCAAACTGCAGAAGGGGTTTTTAGCCGCTAAGAATCCTGCACTACTCAACATGGCTATGAGGAATTCACCCTTATAAAAAAATCTTATCTACAAAAATAATAATTCAATTACATTTCTATCAAACATTTTGTTTAACCCTTGAAGTTTTTTTTTTTTAAATATTTACGTAAATAGCAAAACAGCGTTGAAACATGTCCCATAGCGACTAAGGGGGACGCAGAAGGGCTTAGCCTCTACTAAATTAATATACTGTTTGTAGAATGAAAAAGTATGTGAATTGTATTGTACACTTGGCGAATTGACTAAACTTAGTTGCCACTTTTCGCCTTCTCCCCCCCCTAAAAGTCTCTTTGCTACGCCCCTGTCCACGGAATTAGTGGACAAAACGTTGTTTTTAATACACATAATTTGTTAATGATAATTTAATCCGAAAAATAAAAACTTGAATGGTAACTTTTAAAGAATCAAAACAAAAACTGTTGTTGCCGCTCTTTCAGGGGTTACAAGAACGCATTTCATTCAAATTAAGAGTTATGTTATAGAAAAAATTTATTTAAATATTTATTTGATAAAGATTTTACTTTAATTGGCTTTAATGATTGTATGACTCAGCCCTTATCCAGGATTCAACAGCAGATCAATAGAATTTAGTCTATACTGGCTGCAAGTGCTGTGCGACTTGCAAAGACAGCAACAGCAACAGCAACAGCCACTTAAACATAATTATCTTAAGAAAGTTCAAATGTTTTCTAATTTGGAAAGAGGATCATTTTTTCACCTCGAATATTACGCGCCCTTCCCAGTAATTTACCCCCTGGGTGATTAAAATTAATTTCCAACTTTTTTTTTTATTTAATTTGATAAAGTTTCAAATTGCTGACTTGTTAATCAAATTCAATTAAACAAATAATTAATAATAATAAAAATCTAAATAAAAAAATTTATCAACTTTTTTCTCAAATTAAAATAATAACTCAGTGTATAGAATATTTATACATATATGATAATATTTATTTATTTATTTATTTCAATTATTCCGCAGTCTATAGAAAAAGTTTAGCAAAGGGCTAATATCAAACATCAAGAAATAGTTTAAAGATTATTAATATATATATTTTTTATTAATTTACTGAGTATAATAATGAATTCTCCAGAGGCGGGTTTCGAAATGTGCCGCTGCCTCTCGGCTAAATCAAATCGCCGTCTGTGCTATATTTCTTTAAAAAAACTAAAATAAGATAGACCTATTCGAAAGTTTATGAGAATCACTTGACCAACTTCATTCCGACGGAAAATAAAAACTCATTATTAAAGCATATCAATATTTGAAAAAATGCCTGCCTAGCCTATTTAGTTATCTGCTACTGGAATTCTCAAAAAAATGTCATTTATTTTTTTGTATATATTTTTAAAATAAAAAAAAAGTGAATTTTATAAAATATTAATCTAACGCTCAAACATCAATCTAAATATATCACAATTATGGTAATGAATCGTTTATAGGCAGACATAAATATGATACATTATGATGCTGGAGATGAGAGATTAATATTAAGTATAAATATTTTTTTTCTACAAAAACTTTGGTCTATTTTATATCTCAAATCATTTGGCACACTCATCTTTTATTATTAAAAATTATTAATATAAAAGTATATTTTTTTAGGAATTAGGACACGCGTGCCTCTCCCTAAAAGAATGAATTATTTGATTCTCATGCAAGTTGCTTAGTTTATTGAATCAATCGTCGAAAAATTCCCAACTTTGTATTAGAAGAGAATAATTGGTGTTAGAGGTAGAAGTCCTTTTCCACTTTCCACTTCCTAGTCTCGTCCCTTCCTTTGTTATAGGCTTAAAGTTTTATATTTAATACAATTGGTATATTTGATTTATGTTTTTGATATTTGAGAATGAAATTAAAAAAAAATGAGCGGTGCGTAAAAAAGGTCTAAGGGTTTACAAAAGGGCAGCCTCTAAACTCTAAGAAATAAACAAGTTTATCACATGACTAGGTGCCTAGGAATTCAACTTGGATTTTGGCATTCTCGAGAACAAAGTGAAATGTAAAGGAAAAGGCCACGGGCCATTTCATTTCCATTCTGCTCGATAAGAATATTGGCATTTAATACGAATTAATATAACATAACCAGCAAAGTGTTACTGAGCCTATTATGTGGCTAGACCGAGGAGTTATGTAAAATTTCGATCGTTCCGATGACAATTATTAATAGAAGATGGGAGTCGTTTAAGACAAAATCGTTCTACCATTTAAAAATTTGAGTTTTTGAAGTCTTTGTTCACTAATTGAAAAGGTTATATTTAGTAGTGCAGTGGTACAGAATTCGCTTTTTTTACCAGAAGTCAGGGATTCATTTCCTGTCCCCATTGACAAATATTTATTTCAATTGTATTCCGTAACAATTAATTGAAATAAATAAAAATGGCCTTAGATACCGAAAAAGATCTTTAAAAAAATTCTTTTTTTTTCATACAAGTATAATTAAAAAAAAAAATTTAAAGTTTTACGAATTGTATTTTCCTTCAAACAAATCAAATTTTCCCTGTAATTAAGTGGGTCGATTTTATCTGTTCGTTGCCATCGGAACTGAGATGATCACGAAAGAGCATAGGCTCCTTCCCACCCAGTGGTTTTCGCTCAATTTGCCGATTATGATATATAAGTATTAATATAATTTATTACTATTTTATTCACTTTTTTAAACTTTTGTATAATCCCATTTATGTTTAATAAAATTTAACGAGAGCTGCCTATTGGAATTGTTACATCCTTCTAACGTAGAAATGGGAGATGAATTTAATATATTTTTATTTATAAATATATAAAGTTATTTATTTATTTGTGTAGTTTTGTGTCACGCTCGAGCTCGTCGCCTCCCTCCCGTCGACGGACGGCCCTGACCCTTGTTTGTTTATTTATCAGTATTATTGTTTATATTCAGCGATCTTGGATATTCCTATAATCGAGCCGGATATTTTTTAAGGAACATAAGAATTAATTCTGCAGTTTTATTCCAATTAATCTTCAGTACGGTGTTATGTTTATAAAAATATTTTGTTAGAAATAAATTCTACTATAATTCTAAAGATAACTTTATTTTAATATTAGTAACAAATATTTTAAAACATCACGTATATCCCGATGTTGAAATTATTTTCATTGGGACTGAAAGATACTGAAGAATTCAAAATTTTAAAGAAACTTTAGAGCCACGATTCTGGGACTATTCAAATTTATAAAATAAAAAATTCTCTTCTAATTTTGGATAAAAGACTTCTTATGGTAGGGGAGACCGGGGACCGGGGCAGGTTAGCCCACTTGTTTTATTTACTAAATCTTTAATTTGATCATTTTCGTTTGTTTTTATTTTAAGATGTTGCTGGAACCTTAAGCTACCATAAAGTCAACGTATAAGTCTTCAAAATTGAAGTTAAGATAAAAAAAAAATTATTATTTCCAAAGTATTCTGAGTGGGCCAGCCTGACCCGACCACGGGGCATTTTTTATTTTTTTTATGAATTAAAATGCAAGAAAATAATTTAAAAGAACTTAATTTTAACATACAAAGTTTATTTTAAAGTATAATTGAATTATGCATAATTTCAGTAATAAATGAGTACTAAATCAAAAAAGTATATTGTGACTTCAAGAACTTTTCCTCTTTCAGTTTTTCTTTTGTAATTACGAATCATTGTTATAACCGTGGTCCAGAGGTTGGAGATGAGAGTCAGAATGCTGTTAAGAGCTCTGCAGGCTTGGGAAGTTGGCAAAAAGAGTACCCCAGCAAGAGTCTCAACTTTTCCCTCCCAACGCTCAATTTGTGCTCTTTTGAAAAATCTCTTAATCGAAAACACTTCATATCTTCCCGAAACACACATATTCAAAGACTAGACCGTTTTAGAAAACAATAAGAACATATTCATATATCTGATACTAATTTCACAAATACACCTACTAATTTATGATGCAAAATTTCCTCCATTAAACTCCCAATGACAGCCAGTATAACATCGATATTTAAAATAATTTTTATTTTGTTACTTTTACTTCATTCATTGCCACTAAAATTGAAAAAAAAAAACTGGCAAAAAATCAAACGGGCCAACGTGCCCCGTGTTCTCTGGGCCAACCTGCCCCATCGACATATTTGAAACAATTTTTATCCCGCACAAATCCCGTTGAGGTTTTTTAATAAATATACCATGCAGGAATAATCCTTATACTCCATCCCTTAAACATAGTGCTCACTCGTTATGCTCAAAGTAACCAAAAGGTAGATAAAACAATTTTATTCTACTAGCACAAATTTACTTCAAGTAGCAAAAAACGAATAAATGATCCTAGCTCATGCGAGTTTACTCCGATTGCTAAAATTGTTTTGGCAGAAGTAGGGTGGCAGTTAGGGCTGGACGGTAATGGATTTTCATTACCGACCTCGATAATGAAAAAAAAACCGGTTTTTCTCGAAAGTCGGTAAAAATTTTTTACCGCCCTCGGAACCAAAGTTTGCCGCCGCGGAACATTTTTTTTTTGCGGAACCAAAATTTTTCCCAGGCCGAAAAAATATTTTACCTTTTTTTAGAGAGCCAATTTTTTGCCGCGAAACATTTTTTTTTCCCGCGGCTTCCCACCAAAATTTTTCCCCGCCCGAAAAAATAGGTTTTTACCGACTTTCGAAAAAAAACCGGTTTTTATCGAATTAGAGGTTCGTTACCGCGTTTTCGGTAAAAAATTTTTACCGGTTTTACCGGTAAACCGGTTTACCGTCCAGCCCTAGTGGCAGTGCTATTAACCTTCATTCTGATCCGTAACACAATCTTCCAATTATTCTGCGAAATACTTGGACTTCGACTGGGCCAACCTGCCCCGGTCTCCCATATAAATAAATAAATATAAAATTTTTGTGCCTTATGTACTGGTTGACAAATATATACTATATTATCGCTGCCATACAGAGTTATCCAATCAAAATATAGATCTATATCAATTTTCACATCATTTTGGTATTACAAATTAGTTGCCCAGAAGCGGCGAAGACTGTCAAATGGGTAGGATGTTTGACAGTCTCCAAATGGCTCTTCATAATTTGAATCGATTTATTTGAAAGTGAATGGGCCGTTGAATAGAGAAAATCTCAGGAAATTGATCGATACTCAAGACAATATAGCCAGGGGTAAATTATGTCCTTACTTAGGCCTATGACACAGGATATTTATCGCCGACTGTACATACAAATATTAATACTTCAAAAGTTTTCGTTCACGTAAATACAGTACAAATTTCATTTGCCTTTTATCAGCTCTAGGCCAACAAACAGCTTTGGGCTTTGGGAATTTCGGTGCAGTTCAAGAATTTTCTTTGATTTTAATTTAATTATCAATCTCGAAGTCTTTTGGAATATAAAAAATTTCAAATTAATTTTTTCCTTCTATCTTTAGTTAGCATCTTAGCGACTTATTTATGTACATAAATTAAAAATTATTTATTAGTACTTGTATTTCATTAAACCTTTCCTAATATTATGTACGAATAAATATTTTATTGTTACTAAATATTAAGATTCCTGTGAAGTGTTCAAACTTGGCCATATAACACTCAAAATTGAAACAAACAAAAAAAATATTGTATTCCTTAGGTCTGTTTATTTAATTTAAAATATTAGCAGAGAGGAATTTTTGTAGGCTCACAGTAGGAGACTCGATTCTTATTGACTGATGGAGGGAAAGAGAGAGGGGGTCACGGAAGGGGCATTTCAAAAAAGTATTTTGTAATTCGACATTTATCGAATATTTGCTTTGGATATTGTGGATAAATGATTGTTCGCCTTCATTTGAATAGGTAAATATTTCCAATTTCAAGTATTCTACTTTTGATGCTTCTTAACCCTCCATTGCTGTACCCTGGTTCGGGGGAGGGGGTGCAGGGGGATTCGGCCCTCCTTGGGACCCGAACCAAGACTAGACATTTCAGGATAAGAGAATCATTAAATTATAAATTTATATAGATAACATTTATAATAAAAAATAAAGGGTCGGACTAAGCCGAGCGCACAACTTTGCCCACCCAATATTCAAAGAAAAAACGCAACGCGTTTGTTTATTTGTTTTGATTTTGCTCTGTTGCTATGGACAATTTTCGAATTTAAATGATTTTTTAACAAATTTATGACAAATTAGGATACAAATATTATATATCATTTTACTCGAGAGAAAGTCTAGTTTCTGAATATATAAAAAAAATTATAGATTATGTAAGAAAAAAATATTGGCCATCCCTCTAAAGCGCCTACTAATGGTTCGATGTTTACCAAAAGCTTTTCAGTCCTTGGCCTTTACCTCTAGATTATGTGTGCAAAATTCCAAAACAATTGAATGAATAGTTTTTGAGTTTTCTTTGACGAAAAAAATTACCACAGACATACAGACACACAGACATCATTCGAAAAACTACTTAAATTCAGGATTCAGGGGACCTCAAAACGCATTTTGGCAGATTCAGTTCAATTTCGATTTTTTTTTATGATTCCATTAACTTTAGTTAAAAATCTAACAATGTAACTAAAATTTGGGCAAAAGCCAAAACCAATATCTTTTTAGAACGAAGATTTTCTCAGCATCCCCTGGACCAAATCTTTGAAATTTAGTGCAAATTAAATAGTAATTAAAAAGTATGTCTCAAGTTTAAGCTGTTTATTATATCTACTGATAGAGGGGAAGGAAAAATTTAGGTACTGAACCCACATTGTAAATTCCAGGGCACAACAATGCAACCCTTTTTCTTCAATCAACTTGCAGCCATTGCCTTTATGCAAAAACGTACTGCGTAAGCAGCTTAAGAGAAGAAAGGGTTAAAGAGATGATTACGTCACCATTTTAAAGGGCTAAATAACAAAATGGTCCCTTCAAAAGTTTTTCCAAAAAAATGCAAGGTTTGCATAAACAATGGAGCAGGGGGATTTAACGATTTGCTTATTATTGCTGACAATGAGAAGGAGGGGAGGGAGGGATAATTAATTAGCCAATTCCTTGAGTAATACCTGAATGGGCTCCTAATGCTTTCAAATTAATTTCTACGGTTTGCATAGGCCGAAGTATCTTTAAAAAAAGAATTTTTACATTTGTTAAATTTTTTTATCAAGATTGTATCAGTTGAACAAAAGGTATTTATTAAACTTTTTCGGGTTATTTTAAATTGATATACAAAACCTGATAAAATTTAGTAGCTTGAAACATTTTTAAATATAATAAAATTAAGAATTGGCAAAAATAAAAAATTTTTTTGTTGCATTTTCGCACCCCGTACGTTTTTTACTCAATGCAAATACATCCATCTATATATGATATTAGTTATTCATCTATTTGAGGTCAGAGAAATTTCCATCCTTCCTTGATATTTCATTTTTTGTTTTGGCAAACTTTTTTCGAAACCACTTTCCAAAATAAATGAAAAACATGTTGGCCCTACTCCTGAAGATGGGCTAATAGCCGGAAATATATCGAGTTAGAAATTCAATATAATACTAAATAATTTTATTGAAAAACAAAAGAGCAAATTTGGGAAAATCTATATATTTTTTCTGGTATAAAATCTTCTAAAAATGAGAATCTCCTAAGAATGAGAAAATCAGAGATTTGAAGTGGATTTTTAAAGAATATATAAGATAATTAGCCAATGACTTGGTGAATGTAACCTAATTTGTATTGCATTTGTTATTTTTTATATCACAGATATATTTTTCTATGAGTATGTTTAGTTGGGGGAATCCCAAACCATAGAACATGATAAAAAAAAAATATTCTAAAAAGTTAAATTAAAAAAATGAAATGTAAAATGGCGCTAAGGAATCATTTATCTACAAATTCCGATGTAAAAACAAACACGAGTTGTGATGGCGGCGTTTCCGTCTTCTGCGATAATGGCTCCAAGCCTTGGGCGGGAAATTCAAAATTAAGATTCGTATGTCAACACATTTTTACATTTGTTTACAAAAGCAATCTCATATTTAAAACAAATATTTCACTTTTTTGCCAGTTATTGGCCATTCTATTTGGAAATATTTTCTTTAGAAGGATTATTTCAGAATATTTTTAGCTTAATTATTTTTTAGTATATAGAGATTTTGGAATCTTATTTTGATGCTTTGAAAGTTTTTTTTTTCTTTTGAAAAGAGAATTAGTGTGATGATTATTTCATAAATGCTATTCAATTATCCAGAAAAGACAGCCCTTTAAGGACAATATTGGTATAAAATTTTTCTTAAAATTCTTGACAAGTTTTGTTTTCCTTCTGGGATTTTGTTTACACGTTTCTTTAATTTTAAATTATAAAAACGAAATATATCGGCGTATAGCAAAGAATACTATACTAAAATATATTAGTAAGGATTCTAAAAACTTGTATCAAATAACATTTTTATATTAAATGTTTTAATTTTCCTATATAAAAATATTTATATAATAGGTATATAGATATATACAAAATGAATATTTATGTAAATGCGATTACATTTTTTTTTTTTTATGAAACTGTTATTCGATATATAAAAAAAATTCTTTTTTACTTATTTTTATTTTTTTGATGATCAAATGTTTAGATTGAAATGCAAGATAAACATCAAAAATAAAAAAAAAAAAAAATGGGGGAGACGTTTGGGGTTGCAGGTGCTGAAACGCGAAGTGTTAATTTTTCAAAATTTCACGTCGCTTAGGAATATTTCGAAATTATTTCTAATTTTTTCTTTTTTTTTTTGTTTTAAATTTTTTTTGTTTTGTTTTGTTTTTATTTACGAGGTGTTAATTTATCAACAAACCTACTTATAACAATCGCTATATTTGGATTATTTACAAATTTCAAAATATAATACATTTTTTTTTTGTTTTATAATAAAATTTTTTATTCTTTTTCTTTTTTTTCTGATTTTGTTTCTTTTTTCTCTTTTTTCTTTTCTGCTTTGGCCTCTTTTTTGCTTTCTTTTTTCTCAGTTTTCACTTCTTTTTTGCTCTCTTTCTTTTCAGTTTTACTCTCCTTTTTATCCACTTTCACGTCTTTTTTTTCTTCTTTTTTCTCAGTTTTCTTATCTGATTTCTTTTCATTTTTTCCATCTTTTTTCTCAGATTTTTTGCTTGATTTTTCTTCTGACTTTTCATCCTCCTTAGTCTTCTTATCTTCTTTCTTCTTATCCCCTTTACGTTTGTCCTCTTTGTTGGATGGTTTGAGCGGTGAACGAAAATATGAAGAGGAAGAAGCTTGTAGAAGTGGCGTCTCCAATTGCGTCACTATCTTTTGAGCACATCTGCGAAGTTAGGAATGGGAAGATAAAAGTGACGCTTTGACAAAATGGCGACTAATCGGAGGCACTAATTGGCTGGGTCTATTCTATTGATTATTCATGCTCTTCAATTTCAGCCAGTAAGCTTCAGAAAGCCAATTCAATTTCTGCGGAATCGAACTGAATTTTTTAATTAAACTTTTTTTTATGTACATTACGAAATGCAATTATTCATGTAATATTCATTGCTAGATGGATATCTAATACTAAGAAATGAGAAGAAAAAATAATCAAGCAAATAATACCATATTATTTAAAAAAATTCTTTGTTAAACATATGCTTTATTTTTGCGATGATTGATGATATTTCTCTTTTAAAACTAAAATATGCTTATATAAATATGTAGTGTGTTGGTTAGCCTGACGACAATTTGCAGATAAAATAAATAAAAGAGAACAAACTTTTCTCGCCATTCTTTTAATTAGATATCATTCCGTTTTTGTAGAAGAAAACCTCCTTCTTCAAGATAGTAGGGTGCTAAAATATAAAAAAATAAAATCACTTAACTTTAAGAAATATTATAATGAAAGACATAGTATACTCTATATTATAAATAAATAATAAAAAATAGAATGATAATATACTATTCCTTTAATAAAAATATTTCTTATCTTATTAATATATATTCTAACATTGTGCTTTTCCATGAAGAAGGAGTTTCTGTCTCAAAAACGACGTTGAAGTGGCAAGGATTAATATCAAATGAGAGCTTCCAAAACATATCTCCTTTAATGATTAGAGCTTTCAGATATGCAGAGAATATAATTTAAAAAAATTCAGGAATGACCTCCTCTAGACTTTCTCGTATACTCTACAAATGCCTGATAATCGTTCACTAAAATTTTAGATTTGTATCAACTTTTAGTCAACTAGAAATGGAGTTTTACTCTAAAAGTTGATACAGATCTACAATTTTAGTGTAAGAAGTATATACCAAATATCATAAATCTTATTGTTTGGGTTTTTAATAAATCGTGACCACACACACAGATACACACGCACACACATAGACATAATTCTAAAAAATGTTTTTTTTTTTGGGATCTTGGAGGTCTAAAACGTTGAAAATCGTCAAAATCTTGAGATAAAATTTTTTGACGATTACAATAGTCTACTTTCTCTACTTCGTATACGAGAAAGTAAAAAATCAGAGACAATGCACTAGCAAAGAAAGCTTACTGAAATGCACCATCTACTGATTACTTGGAACATTATAGGCAAGCTTAAAAAAAAATTTTAAATTCTCTCACCTGATTCTAGTAGAGCATGAGCCAGTGCGCTCCTTTCCTGACCGGAACTCCCTTTGGAATTCTTTTATAGGAGGCAATCGTCCTTCCGGCTGCAAGATTTCCCGGGGTCCTGCCAAACGAAGTCCGGCACGACCTGCAGGCTCCTTGTAGTCTTGAAGGCGGAGCTATTCAGTGGAACAAGTACCTTTCTTACTTTGTGGTAACAAAAAATGCACAAAACATCCAAAATTGTTCCCACAAAATAATAAATATTTTGGATTTCAAAAATAAATCTATCTATTCTTTTCAATTTTATAATGAAGGCTAGTGAAAATTTTAACAGTTACGATTTCTCCTTATCAAGGATTAGTTTAAATTATCATGGTATGAAAACGAAGGACTCGAAGGAAATGAAATTTACTAGTCAGCTTGAAATAAAAGTAACTTAAAGAAGTGTATAACGATGAGTTATAACACAGTTAACTAAAGCACATCGGGCTTTTATAATACGCGTAATATAGTCCAAATGTAATGAAATGAAAAAACTTTTTAGGTTCTTAATAACCAGATTACGGATAATCTTAGATTCAAAAAAAAAAAAAAAAAAAAAAAAAACTAGATATTTGAAAATATCCTATTCACCTTCATCGATTGCGCCTGTGATTTCCTTAGGGAGCCAGTTGGTTGACGAGGGAAGCCATTCATTCGCGAGCCACTGGCTCCATATTTGTTTGAGCCTTGGCTGCCATTGGTAGCCGAGCTTACGGAAGACACACCTGAAGGGAAAATCACTTAATTACTAAGTATTTACAGGAGAGAACAATTCAGAAAACCAGTCAGAAAAACGTCCTTAGAATTTAATCCTATTTCCAAATTTAAAATCTAGACTAAATCTACGTATTTAAGAAATATTCTAAAAATCATCCATATCCGAAATCCTTAACAAATAAAATCGATAAATTTTGAAATTATGTTTGTAAAGAGGAAAGGAAAACTAAAATTGTTTTCTTCCAATTTCCTTTTAGCTGTTAGTTCTCAACTATAATGATTATTCCCCTCTGCTTCCATTCTCACCTCTCATGTCCTTCTCTACCTATTTAATTTAATGTTATCCTGACATTCATAAAGTTAATTCAACTTTCAGCTTTTCACGATAAATTTAGTTTATCATTTTACTATTATAGAAATTATTCTAAACATTTTCTGATTTGATATTGCTCCTATAATTTTGCTATAATGTGCGTAAGACGATCGATACTAAATGTTATCTAGTTTTTCTTTCTTGAGTTAGTCGTTTCTAATAAACAACGCTTTTGCGTTTAACTATCTTTTGTTACTATTCAAAATTACTATTCAATACTTCAGGTGTGTTTTATAAAATTTAGATAGTTCGTATTGATCACTGGGAATTAATTAAAGGTTGAGAAATAAAAAAAAAATCTTTGCTATTCAGTTAGGATACTTGAGAGTATACTTGAATCATTGGCTGATTAAGAGGAGTGCATTGAACCCTTTGTAGGGGCGTGTATTACATATTATATATCAAATTTTGTAAACAATATGATATAGACTTCGAGAAAGCTTAGATCCGCCACTGATTGATTTGACAACGAAAAATATGTTTGAATTTCGAACCTGAGAGGGAAGACGATCCGGACGTCATGGAGTAGAGCGAGGCCGAATTGGGAACCGAACTCCCGTGACTACCCATAGAATACTGGGATGCTGAGCTGGGCATTAGCCAGGGTTTGGCCAGAGAGTAGCCCGAACTGGAACCAGCCAACAACCACTTGCCGGTTTCACGATCGTTGCCAGTTCCACGTTCACTACTTGATGAGGGTTTATGGCCAAGATGGCTGTGGCTATGCCCGTGTCCATGTCCATGGTGGCTATGGTGACCGTGGCCGTGTCCATGTCCATGTCCTTCGCCCGATGAGCTCTGCTTTAGGCGCAAAATCTTTGCCCGGCATATCACACAGCGCAAGGGCAGTAGCCGTTGGGACACCGCCATTTGGATAGTTTTCACGAAACATTTCCGGCAGACAACTCGATGGCCACAAGGGGGAGGTTTGCATCGTCGCCTTCGCATTGACGCAGATGACGCACTAAAATAATAATTAAGTTTCCATAAATAAGTAAGTAAAAATATATTATTTACCAATTAAATATTAATATTTTACTGTAATTATATAATAAAGCAACAGCTTCTTTATTTTCAATCTTTTATTTTGTTTTAATGATTTCCTATAATAATATTGCTTAAATATAACCAAACATAAATTTTATATTTACATTCACTAATTGTGCTTGTCACGCCAGAATTGTTGTGTCAGGAGATATATATTTTTTTTTTTAATTTAATTTAAGGCCTTTTTCGGCATCGGAGGCCATTTACCTCATCCCTATTTATTCAAATTGATTGGTATACAATTTTTGCTCAGAGGCTCACATCTTGTGGGTACTTAGATGGCGACCACGAGCTGCCCGAGCTGGGACATGCAGTCCTTCAGTTCATTAAATGTCTGTCTCTTCCTTCCTATTTTCAACAGGCGTCAGACCGTGCGACGGGCCGGCCTGTCCTATTTCTTCCGGTCGTAAAAATGTACGATAGGGTTTGAGAGAGAGTGAATTCCGCCGACCCCGCATCGCGGGACAAAGCGAAGAGAGAAGAAGATTGGTATACAATTTAAATTAACTTTATGGTTAAAACCAATTTTGAACCAGTGCCCTGGTCAAAATCTAAAAAAGTGTTTTTTTACCACCCTGGGGGGGGGGAGGTCTTAGAGTCAAAAACACTAAATAACTTTCTTTTTAATTTCATAAAGTTCTTTTTAGGCATCGAAGGCTATTTAGACCCCGTCTCTATTTTCAATTGGATGGGTAGCCAATCCAATTGAAATAAATTGTCGCATGAGGGGGGATGCGAACTATCGACCTTTGGTACAAATGGCTAAACACTACACCAAAGCCCGAAGACACTAAATAACTTTATATCCTCAGGGCCATTAAAAAAAATTGGAATTGCGAAAAATCGCTTCTTAAATGACGCCTATGACACAAAAGGACTCTACATGCCAAATTTCAGACTTATAGGTGTTATAGTTTAGGCCCTGAGATACCATCACTTAGTCAGTCAGTTAGTCACATCTCTCTTTATATTGAGATGTAACCGACCCCGATTTTAGAAAGATGCTGTCAAAGTGTAGAAAAAAAATTTTAATCAGGATAGGTGAAAAGAAGAAGAAAATTCGCAGCTAGTCGTTCGTATTTCATTATTTTTATTCCCATTATGTTGACGTTTCGATCCCGGTTGGGATCATCCTCAGAACTAATGTACATAACAAGAGATATAAGGGGAAGTGAGTTTTATTGGTGCAGGTCGAGGGTCCGGTGGCCTGGTGCCAGGGGCGCCGGAACGAATTTGAATCAGGGGGGGGGGGGGCAAAAAATTTTTATTAGAAAATTAAAATAATTTAATATGTTTAAATAGTATAAAACAAAAACAAATCTACTATAAAGCTTTAAAAACTTTAAATAAAATCACAATTTTAATAAAATTACAATTTTAAAAAATTTGGTAGTGATTTTATCAAAAATTTGGAAAAAATGAATTTCTTACTCTTTTAATTTTTTTTAATTTAGAAGATTCTTTGAAACTTAATTTTACTTTAGAAAATATAAAATTTTTGAGATGATTACGGGGCTACGAATTTCGTTTTTCAGTATTATAATTATTAATTATTAATTTAGAAAATATAATATTTTTTAATGTATTTTGACTATAAGACTATATATAATAAATTTAATTAATTGTTAATATTTATTATTATTATTAATTTATTTATTCTTCATTAATTAATTTTATTTTTTAATAAAGTAAACCAAACTTGTATTAAAAATATGGTCTTTGTAACAGGAGTGATCAGGAGAATAGAATAGTAAAGGAGTGTGTTGGCGCCAATAAAAAAAGAACCTCCTCTCTGTTTTTAATCGCCTGGTATTCATTCTTTGGTAATTTATCATATAAATTAAGATATTTCAGGCTGATTAGTGCTGCTACCCTGTGGAGACTTTTAGAATTATAAGTATAGTTTTTAAAGTTTCCACAAGAGTGCAGCACAAATCAGATATTTTATTCAATTTATATGATAAATTACCAATGATTAATACCCGGGGATTAAAAACAGAGGGGAGGTTATTTTTTTTTTTGCGCCAACACACTCCTTTACTATTCTATTCTCCTGATCACTCCTGTTACAAAGACCATACATTTTTTATCGTCAAAAACATATTTGTTTTCTAAATTAAATACTACGAGATTTCAAAGTTATTATTCCACTGATTTTACTATTATACATAATACTGAAGAACGAAATTCGCAGCCCTATAGGCCTATTTTCTAAAATAAAAGTAAAAACATTTGAGAAAGAAAAAATAGTTTGTTTACAAGGCATTATTTCCAAATATTTCGAAATTCACGGAAGAAGGGATGCCAGCCGCCCGATACGTCTCTGAAATATTTGGAAATATTATATTGCTTTGTACAGGGGCGCCGGAATGAATTTGAATCAGGGGGGGCAAAAAAAATTTTTTTAGAAAATTAAAATAATTTAATATGTTTAAATAGTATAAAACAAAAACAAATCTACTATAAAACTTTAAAAATTTTAAATAAAATCACAATTTTAATAAAATTAAAATTTTTAAAAATTTGGTAGTGATTTTTCAAAACTTTTTGGAAAAAATTTGGAAAAAAATGAATTTCTTACTCTTTTAATTTTTTTTTAATTTGGAAGATTTTATTTTTCAAAAGTAAAAATATATCATTTTTAATTAAATTTCGATTCTCAGACGAGTACAATATATTTATAAATTGTAGGGAAGCTGCTGCTACAATTTATAAATCATTTTTAATAATAAATGAAATAAAAGAAGAAATTTTGCCCCCCTCTGCCCCCCTGTAGGATGCCAGGGGGGGCAATGTACCCTTGCCCCCCCCCCCCAGTTCCGGCGCCTATGCCTGGTGCAATGGATAGCACGCCTATGCCTAGGAAAGGCGGAGATCCTGGGTTCGATTCCCGGGGGCCATGGGATGTTTGGCCTCATCAATAAAAAACACTCACATGTCTTGTTAAATATATCTATGACTCAGTTAAAGTCCGAATCGAGGTATTTTGAATACTATTATCTCATTCAAATATATAGATCTCGAAAAATATTTAGCTAAAGAAATTAGTATCGGGAAAACATTATCAATTATAAATTTCTTCCATCTTAGAGTATAAGCATATTTTAGAATATATTTTTTACAAGGCTCTTACACATGGGCGTAGCCAGGGGGAGGCAGGGAAGGGCTATTGCCCCCCCCCCCCCCGGGTTGTCCTAAAAATTGAAAAAAAAAAAAATATATATATTTTTCCCAATGGGAATTATTTTTTTTAACATCCCAATCCACAAAATTAATTTAATTTTTTTTTTATTTAAATAAATAATTAATAATCTATGAATATATTAATTGCAAACCCCCCTCTCGCCCTAACGAGGGATTTTCTTAAAAATCCTTGTATACCCTAGTATAGTTGTAAGAGTCTTGTAAAAAATATATTCTAAAATATGCTTTTACTCTAAGATGGAAGAAATTTATCATTGATAATGTTTTCTCGATACTAATTTCTTTATCTCTTGTTATGTACATTAGTTCTGAGGATGATCCCAACCGGGATCGAAACGTCAACATAATGGGAATAAAAATAATGAAATACGAACGACTAGCTGCGAATTTTCTTCTTCTTTTCACGTATCCTGATTGAACTACCAGCGTATCTATAAATTATAATATTTAAAACTCAGCTCCAAATATTTCTTCTTTGTAACTGTCAACTGTTCCGACAAGTGAAATAAATTTATTATTTATTAGTAAAGCTCGGATTTATATTTAGTAAAAAACTCCTAAATATGCTATTAATAATAAATAATAAAATAAATGGTGAAAATATCAAATAAATGGCTTCCAATTGAATGTAAATCATGTTTTCTACTGATGTAAAATTAATCATGCTTTATTTTTGCTTAGGAACTAAATATAACATATTTTAAGCCAACAAATATTAATAGATATTTAAAAAAAAATGAAATTTCCAAAGTGGGTCACTTTTTTTGTGGAAAAGTCTAGCCTATATACGTATATTTTTATTTCGGACTTTCCCCTACAGAAAAAGAAAACTTCGTCGTAGGTACCTATTCTTCCTTTACGTGATTAAAAAAATAACATTAATTAAAAAAAAAAAACTTCGTCATGAAATTTGTGAAAAATATGCAAAATGTTTCAAATAAGCAACTTTATGCAGTAGCTCTATCTATTAACAAAATATGCAATACTCAATTTGAACCAAAATACCAAGATGGTATGAATCTGATGAAAAATTGGTTTCCCAGGACGTGCGATAGAATATGCGGTTGCATACGAATCAGGGCATACTCGTGTTCTATTCCAAGTCATTTCAGAGATGATCGAGAACGGAGTGTTGTTGGAATTCGCCTTCCTGATAAAAAGAGCAATATATGGATTCGCCAAAAAACACAACTAAATGACACTGCTCAAGGTTCCCGTAAAAGAAAATGGCCTTCTCTCTTAAAATTAAAACCGCTGGTTTAGGAATCGAACTCACTGGAGACCAACAACCAAACGCCCTATGGAGAAATTCTACTGACAAATTATGGTTTTCTTTTGTTTCAATAAAATTTAAAGTATTTTTCGTTTTTCAACTTCAAATATATATGTCGTAGACAGATCGTGAAATTAGACAGTTCATGAACTGTCTAGACATTTCATGAACTGCAGCCAGATCGTGTAATGGTCAAACAGTTACATGATCTGGCTAAAAATTTTAGACCAGTTCATGAAATGCAATTGGGCCTTAGACAGATCGTGTAATGCTCGAGGGGTACATGAAATGTCTAAATTTTTTAGTCAGTTCATGAACTGCCTAACAGCAGTTTTGCCGATCGTGTACTGTTTGTAAAGCAAATAAAGATCTCGAAAAAAGTCAATTTTTTTCAATATTATTATTCTTATCGATTACTAAATTTTCCAAATCTCCCTCACTTTCTAAATCTTGAGTTAAGGTGCGCGTCTCGGGGTTCTAATTTTGGGAGATTCCAGCGGCCACAAATTTGAAGCTATCTACCTCAATTTTTAAAATCAAAG
Organism: Euborellia annulipes; assembly: GCA_023213315.1. Classification (NCBI taxonomy): domain Eukaryota; kingdom Metazoa; phylum Arthropoda; class Insecta; order Dermaptera; family Anisolabididae; genus Euborellia; species Euborellia annulipes. Next base: position 9,909 of record JAKCPI010029704.1, on the reverse strand, counting down.
CTATTTAATATGTCTACAACTTATAGAAGCCCTTTTTTTGATTTTCGAAAAAATAAAATTTTTTAGATTTATTGCATTAAATTACAAACAGTACACGATCGGCAAAACTGCTGTTAGGCAGTTCATGAACTGCCTAAAAATTTAGACATTTCATGTAATTCTCGAGCATTACACGATCTTCTAAGGCCTAATTACATTTCATGAACTGTCTAAAATTTTATAGAGATCATGTAACTGTTTGACATTACGATCTGGCTGCAGTAAAATGTCTAGACGTTCATGAACCCAATCTAATTTCTGATCTGTCTCCCGACATATACAAAACTTCTTCAAAAGAAAAAAGTTTTAATATTAAAAAAATTTAAAACCATTTTTTTTTTTTTTTTTTTTTTTGTAAAAAAAGAGCTAGGAAAGGCCTGATAAAATAAGTGGTTTTTTCCAATTGGTTTTGGAAACCCCGATGACGCATTTCTTCGTCTACCCTTCTCAACTTATGAAATTACCTCTCATAAATGAATATTTCAGGTTATAAAGTGTTCTATTTAAATTAATTAATTCATTCATTTAATATGAATTGCAAATATCAATATAGAGTGCTAAACAAAACGTTCATGTTCGTCTTATATTCATGAGGGTAAAAAAATTAGCCTGGCTAAATATGGACGCTACTTATAAAATATGGCACTCTATAAACCGGTTTCATTTCAAATTTTGAGAAAAAAGATCCTTTCTGGTCTAATTATCTCAGAAGGTGAGTTTGGAAATATTAAAAATGAACGGATTTGGTTCGATTTTATACAATGCCTTTCCATTGGAACCAAGTTTATATTTTAAAAAATCCAGACAGACAAGGAAAGCAAGTTGCTTCGCCTTTAGATAGGCAAATAAACTACCAACTTTTGTTAACAGCTCACAAAGTGAAATCATGAATGAATTGAAATATTTTAACTTTTATTATTTTGAATATTTTTTAAAATTTAGCCTATATAGCAATTCGCAGCAGTTCCTTTCCCTTCCCTCTTCACCTATAGGAACAGGACATGGTGAGGTCTTTTACCCGAGTGGTGGGAAATTTGACCAGCTGTTGGCTCCCACGCTTCAATCAGCAGAGCAGATATATGAGAATATATGTATATGAAAATAAATTAAAATGTCGCAGGAATATGATCCCTGATAAAATGAAAAACCTCTGTTTACTTTTATTATACGAATATTGATGAATTATACGTAAATAAATCTGACCATTTCTAAGACAATCATCTGTTCCAATTAGAATAATATTTCTAAAACAATCGAAATTAAATTATATCTCTATATAAAATGTATATACCGGTTACAAAAGAAGAAATCTTATAGTAATATCTGAGAAAGTAGCCTCGATGAATACTCTAGGCTCTATATACATAGATAATTATATCTTTCAATTCACCCTCTCAGGGATCAAACAAAGGAAAAAAGAAAATGAACACAAAATTAATGTATTCATCGAAACTTAAATCTATAGACACCAAAGTTAACAAATAATAATAAATCGATGATCCCTCCATCAGTAGCGGCCTTTGGGGGTGGTTAGGGGGCAATTGCCCGGGGCCTCGCACTTCCAGGAGCCTCGCGCAACAAACAGAAGAGAAAAAAGTTCAAATTTAAGCCATAGTAAAGTATAAATTAATATTAATACGTGCCTAAATAAAATTTCTTATTTAGATTTATTCAATGTCAGCTGCACCTGCAGAAAGGGGTCTTTAGAGGTTATTATTAAAACATATTTGAATAATTCGATGACGTAAGATCGGCCGGCTTTCAGCCCTTGTTATTCTTTTAATTGAAATGACGTACCGGCGACGTACAGGCTTAACTATTAATACATTGCCCCCCCCCCCCACTTTCCAAAAATCATTCATTCTTGAAAATCTATTAATTTTTAACAAAATTGTGAACAAAATAGTTTTTTTTTTTTTGTTTTTGGAGTTTAGGCTTTCACAGTTATTATCATTGGTAAAAGAATTAGATTTTCGATTTAACTGTGGTTTATTTGTAAAAATTACAACGTTTCGGCCACTCATTCTGTGGCCTTCTTCAGGTACAATTCAGCTAAGATTATAAAGGTTATAATGAATATTCAAAAGACTTAAAAAAAAATATCTTCATATAGTGGTTAAGCAATGTCAAGCGCGGCGAATCCTCGGGTTGGTGAACCCGAGTAATCAGGCTGTGGAACTCTTCAAATAAAAGTTCGTTCTCCCCCTCCCCTCCTCAAATAATAAGATCTGTTAAATGGGTGATTTGAATAAAATATGTATATATTAAAATATTTTTGAAGGGGGGGGGGGGGGAATCTTTAATATTAATATGAATTTGCCCTTATATATTTAAAACATTTTATTATTTTATTTTATTTTTCATGAAAAATAATAAATTTCTAATACAAAATTTGAATAGAAAAGGCTCAAGTCACCTACCAACCTGATTTGATGAAGACTGACTTGTTTTCAAACTAGTTTGCATGAAAAACGTCTATGAATTCGAAGGTACTTAATTGAAAAAAGTTTTGGCTTAAGTCGTGGCTATGAATAACAAAAACATCGAAAAAGTTGGGTTAGTCTCCTAGGAAACAAGCCTTTACTTTGTAAAGTCCCCGCCAGGTGCTGCTCGATTGCACTGAATGTGAGTTAAGCCCAAGCGAAAAAAGCAATGCAAGAAGCAAGTGAAGCCGAAGACTAAATCATCGATAATATGTACCTATTTTTTACATTCAATAATAATTATAAAATAATTAATAATTGTATTCATCATGTCGTCAAAGAATGAATAAAACGTCAAAAAAATATTATATTATATATTTATAAAAAAAATAAATAATAATGCTTATAAAAATTTCTTTCTACGTTCAAGTATTTGTCGTATGTAAGTGGTCACTTCAAAGTCTTGCCTCTTCAATTTTTCTTTAATAATCTTGAAATTTTAATATTTTATATTATAAATAGATTGATATAAATATTTTTTATAAAATCAAATTCAACATGCTTACCTCATCTTCTTGTGAGGTTGCTAGCTCTGGCTCATTTTCTTCCAATTTCGTAAGAAGTTTATCCTGGAAAATAAGAAAAAAATACGTCATTCAAAATTTAAAATTGATAACAAGGTGAGCACTAGCGGTCCCAGGGGGGGGAGCAGAGGGGCCACGCCCCCCCCCCCCATTGGACAACAAAAATTCAAAAGTTTTATTTAATATTTTAAAACTAAACAAAAAAATTATACAATCGAAAAAGATCTGTGGCTGTAGGCTTAATGATGATGGAGTCGTGAAAAAAACAAGACGAATGCAGCCAAATATTATTTTATTTTAAATCTCGCCCTCACGGCTGACGTTTCGGCCCGAGGTCTACCCCCGAAACGTCAGCCGTGAGGGCGAGATTTAAAATAAAATAATATTTGGCTGCATTCGTCTTGTTTTTTTCATGACTTCATCATCAAAAAAATTATAAATTTTTCACGTCTCAGGATAGCTAAAAACGCAAATTTCAATGCCTAATTTTCAAAAATTTTTCCATACCCCCTAGGGTGTTAGCCTTGTATTCCAAGGGTCGCGGGTTCGGATCCCAGACAGTTTTTAATGAATATTATGATATTATTTGGCTTTAATTTGACTACAAAAAAATTAGGATGTTGCCTAAATGGCGACATACGAGTGCAAAGGTAAAATATATAATGTCGCCTTTACTAAAAAAAAAATTTGAGGGACCTTTAAAAATTAATATTTTAAGTTGAAAATTTGAGAAACTTATTTTTTTTCGACTATAAAATTCGACCATAACGAGAAAAAATCTGGTGGACTGCGCACAGCACACAACTTTCTCTTACCTTCGGTAATCGAAAGTTGTGTTCTGTGCTTGTCACACCAGATTTTTTGTGTCGACATGTATTTAGTTTCCGACAGTAGGGTACAATTGAATTCAAGATGTAAAATTTATAAGTATGGCAAAATATTTATATTTTGTTACCATGGCAACCATTTCTCCTATCTCCTCTATGAAGCACAAGAGTAAAGTGGTCTTCAGAAGATTTCAATCACAAAATGAGAATATACATTTTAAAGAGCATCTAAAAAATAATTGATTTTTGAATTTAAAAAAAAAATCGTTGGAGCAAATTTTGAGAAAATCGAAAAAAACTGAAAAAGTACATCAGTAAAGTACTAGTACTCTTTGGCCGATTTTGATTAAAAGCTTATTTTTCCGGTCCCGGGAGGTGTTTAACTTAAATATAAAATTTCAACCTCATAGCTCAATTCCTTCATGCTTAAAATTGAACACACACACACACACACACACACACACACACACCCCCCCCCACACACACCCACACCCCCCCCCACACACACACAGACAGACCATGTCGCGAAAACCACTTTTTTGGATTCAGGGGACCTCAAAACGTGAAGATCCATCAAAATCTCGACATCGAATTTTTGACATGAATCCAATACTTTCTCTCTATATATATATTACATATATACATAGGAAGAGAAAGTAAAAAATAAAAAAGAAAAAAAAATCGATTTTTGACGAATTTGGAAATTTTTTAAAATTTTGATCGACTCTTAAAAAATGTTTTTGAGCTCATCTTTGGATAGGTCTCTTAAAACATGATATACTAAAATATTGTCATACGAGATTGAAAAAAAAAAAAATTAGTCGGTTTTTTGCGCCATCCTATTCTTCACCTTCCTACATCATAAATTTTAGGCCATTGGCTACCAATCCAGGTGAAATAAATATATAGAATAGGTCTAAATAGCCTTCGCTGCCGAAAAAGAGCTTAAATGAATAAAAAAAAAAAAAAAAAAAATTTGGGCCCCCCCTTGACAAAATCCTGGGACCGCCACTGAAGGTGAGTAGCATGTGGCTTATTTATTTAAAAGTTTATTTTATATTATTGAATGTATAGAAAAAATTAATAAATTATTATAAATTATATTTGCCTAAAATCGTTTTTTTTTTTTTTTTTTTTTTTTTTTTTCCCCCCCCCCCCCCCCCCCCCCATTAAATTAAAATTCCTATTTTATCAGCAAGGAAAATTATTAATTTTCCTGCTCAATATTGACAGAGGGATATCATTAAGTATTTTTTTTTAGAATTTGTTATTAGTGATTGCAGGCACTCAGCCCATATTCAATGAGTAGCCGTTGATTAAATTATTGATTATATCTGATACACAAAAGTTGAAAAATTGACTTGCTCAAAATTCAATTTATTTTATTATCTACAAATTGCGCCATTTCAATTTTCTATGCTTACAAATTTCTTATATACCGGTATAATTTTTATGTCACATGTAAGGGAATTTATAAAAAAATTTCAATTTACTATTCGTCGAAAAGAAATAAGGCCCCACAGTCCAACCTGTGTCCGAGCAGGTGAAGAAAAGTATATTTATTATACAGTATACCAGTGGCGAGCCTCGCCTTCGGCGAGCAATTGAATTTTAGAGTTATAAATTTCCCTCTCTGAATCCTCTTCCTCTGACTCTAACCAAACAGAGATGTTTACCAAAAGCTTTTCAGTTCTTGGCCTCTACTCCTAGTTTATGGGTGCAAAACAATTCAAAACAATTGAACAAATAGTTTTTGAGTTTTCGTTGACGAAAAAAATTACCAAAGACATACACACACACACAGAAATCATTCCAAAAACTTCTTAAATAGATTCAGGGGACCTCAAAACGCATTTTGGCAGCTTCAGAAAAATTTCGATTTTTTTTTACGATTACATTAACTTTAGCTGCCCAATCTACGGTTGATGGGCAAAGTTAATAAATATAAACAAATGAATTTGTATAATATTATTTTCGCATATATATATATAAATGAATGCGTGTATGTTTAAGTAAAATCGTTTGGTAGGTATTCTTAAAACAAAATTGTGCAACAAGGATTTGATTTAAATAAATAATTGTTTTTAAAAAAATTGAAAAATTTTATTATTTTTTTTATTTTAATAATTTTTATCTTCTCTTATAGAGGACGTTATGGAGAGTCCAGGAAAAAGACTCGGGTCCGCAATTTCTCAAAAGGGCAGACGCAAAAAATTCTAGAATTTGCCAATTGGATAGCATTGAGTTGATTGTCTTGCCTTATGAAAAATTAAAGCTAATTAATTAAAATAATTAAATAATTAAATCTCTCTTAGGAAAAATAGTAAAAATTGTTATATAATTAAATTTTTCTTTATTTTTTTTCTTTAGGGACTCGAATTGAATAAAGTCAGACAGCCTTGCAAGCAAATGGTGTGCTTAATTACAAGGGACCGCCGGCAGGTGCTGCCTCTGGCGTCCATTCTATAAACCCTTTTGATAAAATAAAATTAATCTTATATTTAATCAAACAAATTTCATAAAATTAGTATAAATATCACGAAGGGGACAACCTAAAGGGGAGGGGGAGGGAAGGGGGCTTCCCCCTCCTCGAAAAAGCAAAAATTTCAATATTGTGGTATATAAGAGGCTCTGGAATTGCATTTGAATAGAAAGAGAGCGAGGTAATGAGTGCGAGTGAGATGGAGAGAGTCGCTTAAAGATGCTCAGTCTCCGTCCTTGGTGCACATGCACCGGATTCCAAACAATGCGCGTGACGTCATCTTTTCTCAGAATCCATTAGACAGAAATAAAAAAAAGTAATAAAACTATTTGTTTTTTTTTTTTGTTTTTTTTATATTCATCAAATTAGAATAAAAAAACAAATTAAATAATTTAAAAAAATGAATATGAAAAAATTATTTTAATAAAGGAAATAAATATATTCTAACTTTTGATTGATTATTGAGGTGGGATTTATTTATTTTTCTTCCTGAGACGGGTGTTAGAGTTAATTGTATTTTCAATTTATATTTCGGCCTCTAAGATCATTTGACTTTTGGGAAATTAAATAAAATGGCTTCCAGCAGGTGGGAGACTCAACACAGATTTCTGCAAACACTTTAGCATCAAATGGATTTAAAATAAACAAAATAAACTAAATTTTTGCAAATTCAAAAAACAGATTTCAATTGAACAAGAATAAATTTTGTATGCATTTTGCCATATGTGGAGTTTCAGTCCACTTTTATCTGTAAGCATTGTCCATTTTAGATATAGCAAAAATAATTATTTATATTAATACAGTCGACTCCCGATGATTTGAACCTCGATAAATCGAATTTTTCAATAATACGAACTCTTCAGGGGTACGTCAATAACCATAAACCCTTAAAACAATATTTATTATTATATTAAACACTTACAATGAGAATTTAAATTGAAAACGTGCTCATCGGTGAAACTAATTGAAAGATGGCAAATCGAATTTATACCATTAATCGAATTAATTAAAGTGTAAACTCGCTTGTCATGTATACGAGGCTGTTAAGAGAAATTATTATAGCAAATGAAAGTCAAGGGTTCATAAATTATTAAACACAAAAAGACAGCAATTAAACACGCAAATAAAGACTTTTCACCAGAGCAAAGGAGCTTGATGCAATATAATTCCTTGGATATTAAAGCAAAAAAGTTATAAAAATGTCCTTATCAATGGAGAGGGATTGATAGAACGTGTACAAGGGGAACGGAGTGATCGAAATTCATTAATTTTTAATCAAATTAATGAATTTCGATCACTCCGTTCGTTCCCCTTGTAATCTATGCAGATCAAAATGACCGGTTAGAGTTTAAAAAAATAGGATTTAGGCAAAAAATTTTGAAGTTTATATAATTACCGATTAGCTTTACTCAAAGGGACACGATTCAGGCATAATACTGTAGCATGCGTACAAAGAGGCGAGACGTTCTCTCTTGATTGAATGATCATAAGCATTCTCGTTAAATAAGCTAGAGATACATGTTCTGCGTCCCTTTGCCTAGCTTCGGGACCTTAGACAATATTCAAAGACTGAAGATGAGAAAATGAGTTGCTCCCGAAACGTCTCAAGGAATTGTTTAAAATCAGAGGCTGTTATTTTTGGCTGCTCCTGCTTCTTTTCTTGTTATAAATTATTATTTTTTAAATTTGTTTTAAGGTATTTTTCACCATCAGAGGCAAGGCGGATCCAGAGGTGTTTCTCGGGGGGGGGGGGGGCGTAATCTGGTGTGACTCGTCGCAGAGCACACTATTTTTTTTTAAATTGCGGTAATTTAAAAGCGCATTCTGTACTTGTTTGCCAGAATATAAATACACATCAAATTTTTAAGTATTAATTTTAAAAATTTTACATTAAAAATAAATTTTTTTGCGAAAAAAAGGTATTTTTTTCGAATCTCGGGGAGGGGGGGTAATTACCCCATTTACCCCCCCCCCCCTTGTATCCGCCCTTGATCAGAGGCCATTTAGACTCTCTCCCTATTTATTCCAATTGATTGGTATCCAAATTTCAATTGAAATAAAAATAATTTTTGTCGCCTGGAACGGGATGCGAACTTTGGTATCAGAAGCCAATGCTCCAGTGGCGGATTAATGCAATTTTGTCGGGGGGGGCGGTTTTTTTATTTTTTTATTTTTTTTTATTTAAGGACTTTGTGGGCATCTATGGCCCATGATCTATGGCCCCCCCTCGCCCCCCCCCCCTTTAATCCGCCCCTGCAATGCTCTACCTCTGAACATAGGTCAAGTCAAGGGCTTTGAACTGTACTAGGAAAATGTACATTCATATTTTAAGATAATCCATTAATAAATTTAAATAAATTTCACTTTTCTTTGCTTTCGCTAATGCGATGTTCGCTTCCCAGGTTGTTTTGTTTTCAATCATCAATCATTCTTATAAACCTCGTGACGTCTTCTATAATCTTTCCACATTATAAATAATTCCTCTTAAAGGAAATAAAAATAAATTTATTAACCCCTTCATTGAAATTTTAATATGTTTGTTGTTGTTATAAATAATTGAAAATGGAATTTGAAATTATAGAATTTAGATTACAAATCCTTGTTTTGTTTTTTTTAATCCAACAATTAACTTTTTTCGACCAATAATTCTTTTTCTAATTTATAATAAAGATTTGGGTCAACGAAAAATATAATCTTTCAACCTTTATTTTAATCACGTCCTCCGAAGTTTTTTTTATCCTTTTTTCCTTTTCTTGTTTCTCTTAGCTATTTTTACTTTTTCTCTCTTGTTGGTATTTAAAATCGGCTTTCTGAAAATGTCCGAAAATCCATGTAATCATACGTGAGATATGTGATCTTTTTTCAAATCTCTTTTTTTCTCTCCTTAAATCCCTTTTTTTTTTTTTTTTTTTTAATAAAATATCAATAATATGACAAAGGTTTTTTTTTCTCAAAAACATTCTAGTTACAATATTTGCGTTGTTTTATATTTCGCTCAAGTAGGATGTACAAATCCCGACCTCATCGGGATTCAGGTTTAACTTATAGCAAAAATGATCCAACGCTATGACGAGGGCCAGTAAAATTCCAAGCGAGTTATTTCTATGTCTGGCATCACCAACAGAATAATTATTCACTTGGAATCATGGAATTTTATTTTCCGGTATTATTACATTGGCTCTTATTTTGGACTTTTTTTTCGACGATAGTTCTAAATCGGCCAAATCTATTAAAAAAATTCATGCCAAGTTTTAGCTCTTAATTTTAATATTAACCCGGTCCCCCGGGGGGCGATAGCCAAAGTTTTTAATGGAAATAACATAGGAAAGGTTCTGTTATTACTTTGGAATTTTTTACCTCATGAACTAATGAACAGATCATGTCGACAAATGATAATTCTTATAGCAAATTTAACGCTCTACAAAAAAGGTCTCTTGTGATTTTTGGCTAACTTGGCTGGTTCAAACTTTATTCTAGCCAAAATCAAAGTTCTAGTCAATTTAAAATTTTTTTTTTTCATTTAATGATTCAAAAATGAAAAAAAGGTTATAATT
>JAKCPI010029703.1:0-24588 GCA_023213315.1 Euborellia annulipes | reverse complement strand
TTTACAATTGTAAATAGGGAAATTTACTTAAATTGAGAAAAAAAAAAATTGATTTTCATCTTTATTGCCTATGTGTGCATAAGAAAAAACCCCTGACATTTACTTCTATCGTCAAAAATAAATATTTTTCAATTAACAATTACTTTTCGTATAATAATGAATCAGCAAAAGCTAAGAGAAATAATAGCAAGATATTTTAATGTTATTTATTAATAGGTAATTACAATACAATTTTTTTTTTTCTCGGGAATAAACATATTTGTTGAGATGAGATTATGATTTATTCATTATATAATTGTAAAAAAAAAAAAAAAAAAAATAGTGGTATGAGGTATGCGGATCAACTAAACTAAATGCGCAGTCATTCGGCCCTTTTTTATAATTATTAAATTCTAAAAAGGAATATTTTACTTTCGCTGAGTGCAAGATGTATAATTTTTGTAATTTGTTTAAATAATTATTATTTTTCATTTCTTCTATTATAATTTAAAAAAAATAATAATATTAGAAAATGGGGCTGGGAAGCTTGGCAAAGGAAAAGAGCAACAGTCATAACATTCGTTGTGGTTAAGCGATGCCAAACGCGGGAAAACCTCGGATGGATGTTCCCGAAGAATTAGCACGCTCCACGCCCCCCGGTAGCCATCGGTATATGCAATTCATTAAAACCCCTAAAGGTCTCAGTAGGGGCCCAAAAGGGCAAAATTAAAAAAAAATAGAAAAAGAAAACTAATTGCTTATGCAAATTAATTACAATAATTTATAATTATAATATCTCACGGCCAATAATATGAGCGATTGACATTCAATTTTAAGGTCACAAAATAGTCTACTATTAATATAATCTTCAAAACCTGATCCTTAGCATAGAAGATTTTTTTTCCGCTTCCCGTCTTGAGCGACGAAATTTATACAAATTATATTGGCTAGATTCCTTAAGATGCCGAAAAAAAGCAAAAAAAAAATCTATATAAGCTTAATTATATTATATTGTAAAAGGCAATTATTTTAAAATTTTGAGTTTTTTTTTAAATAAAACTGATGTTATAATTAAAAAAATCTGGTGTGACAAGCACAGAACACAACTTTCGATTACCGAAGGTAAGAGAAAGTTGTGTGCTGTGCTTGTCACACCAGATTTTTTGTGTCGACATGTATTTAGTTTCCGACAGTACGGTATATTCGATTTTCAAGGTGTAAAATTTATAAGTATGGGAAAATATTTATATTTTGTTACCATGGCAACCATTTCTCCTATCTTTTCTATGGAGTACAAGAGTAAAGTGGTCTTCAGAAGATTTCAATCACAAAATAAGAATATACATTTTAAAGAGAATCTAAAAAATAATTGATTTTTGAATTAAAAAAAAATCGTTGGAGCAAATTTAGAGAAAATCGAAAAAAACTGAAAAAGTGCATCAGTAAAGTACTAGTACTCTTTGGTAGATTTTGTTAAAAAGCTTCGTGTCACGTCCTATGGAGGTGCCTAACTTAAATATAAAATTTCAACCTCCTAGTTCTTTTCGTTCTTGAGATATTTTGTTCACAGACACACACACAGACAGACCATGTCGCGAAAAACCACTTTTTTGGATTCAGGGGCCCTCAAAACGTGAAGATCCATCAAAATCTCGACATCGAATTTTTGACATGAATCCAATACTTTCTCTCTCTATATATATATTAACATATATATAGAGGTAAGAGAAAGTAAAAAAAAAATAATTTTTTTTTAGCTTAACCAACAACGAGGTTCTCTCTTGGCCAAATCTTACTGGTTTAGAACAAGTTAAATTTGGAACTACGGATAAACAAGCGATGCTCTATGTCATTGTCCATGGCTATTATTCCGGATCAGATGCCGATTGGATGCAAAAGATGCAACAAAAACTTAAAAATCTCGGAGGACAGGTGATTCTGGTCGATTGGTCTGAAGGAGCCAATGTCCAATACTTTCAGGTAAGTCAAATTTTATAACTATTGAATATAGCTAGGTAGAGCTTTGTTTGAAAAATTGGTTTTTTCAAGCAATCCCAAACCAATAGGCTGTAAATTATCCAATATATCGTTTACTTTTCCGAAAAGATTTTGTGTTTTGATTGGGCAAATCGGTTCCTCCTGGATTCGAACCAGGACTTCTTATTTTCGGTCCGCGGGGAGGTCTTAAATGGAAATTTTAAATGGGAATCGCTGATATAGAGGGACGTCCACGGAAAGTGGAGAGCAAGAGGTAGGGCTGGACGGTAATGGATTTTCATTACCGACCTCGATAATGAAAAAAAAACCGGTTTTTCTCGAAAGTCGGTAAAAACCGGTTTTTCTCGAAAGTCGGTAAAAAAAATTTTTACCGCCCGCGGAACCAAAGTTTGCCGCCGCGGAACATTTTTTTTTTTCGCGGAACCAAAATTTTTTCCCGTCCGAAAAAATATTTTACCTTTTTTTTAGAGACGCCAATTTTTTTGCCGCACGCGGAACCGGAATTTGCCGCCTCGGAACCAAAGTTTGCCGCCGCGGAACATTTTTTTCGCGGAACCAAAATTTTTCCCTCTCCGGAAAAATATTTTACCTTTTTTTTAGAGACGCCAATTTTTTGCCGCCCGCGGAACAGAAATTTGCCGCCGCGGAACATTTTTTTCGCGGAACCGGAATTTGCCGTCGCGGAACATTTTTTCCTCGCGGAACCAAAATTTTTTACCGTCCGAAAAAATAAGTTTTTACCGACTTTCGAAAAAAAAAACGGTTTTTACCGAATTAGAGGTTCGTTACCGCGTTTTCGGTAAAAAATTTTTACCGGTTTTTACCGGTAAACCGGTTTACCGTCCAGCCCTAGCAAGAGGAGTAAAATTAATTTAAATACATCCTATCTGTCGTGAAGGAAATGATTCACTGACCCTTAGATCAGGAACACTACTTATCTTTACCTTTGCTAAAACGTACTCAAAACAATTTTAAACAAAATGTTTTTTAAATATTCTAGGCCGTATCGAACACTCGAATCGTTGGTAGAGAGATCGCACGATTATTAAAAGATTTGTCAAGAAGATTTGGTCTCTCGATGAATCAAGTTCATGTTATTGGACACAGTCTTGGAGCTCATGTAAGTATTGCTAATTAAACAGTTTTCGATATATGGATAGAGTTAGAATTGAATTTAACATTTATTTGCTGGAAGTTAATGACAACTTTTTAAATAACTTTTTGATTAATAACTCATTAACTCTCTAATTAACAGTACCCAAAATCTTTCCACTGAAAAAGTAGATTTTTTTGTGCTTGTGCTTAAAACTGTTTTGATAGTAACCCACTCAACTTGTTTCTTGGGTATACTCTTGCTATAAAAAATTTTATAACAGGTCTATCAAAAATGACTATCCCCGGATATAAGAAAATTACCCTTCTACAATACACATAAATAAAATTAGAAAATCATCTATGCAGAAAATTCAAATTTAAATATAGATTCGGGATCAACAAAACAGAGTTGATTATAATAATTATAAAAGCTAAAATTCGTCAGGGAATTATTTTCTCAACTAGAATTACGTTAGAGTTGAAAATAACCTTCGTTCTTTGATTTGGACTGTTAATTTGTTAAACCTTGTTCGTCTAAGGTTATTACACATCTAATAAAAAAGTTATTGATAAAAATGTTGTTATTTGAATAGATTGTAAAAGGAAATTGTTGTTCGTATCCTATGATTGTGGTGATAATTTGAAAAGAAAAAAAGAAAAGAGGAAGACTTTTATAAATAATTCTTTATAAACAAGTTGCGAATTATACATGTATGTTTACGATATATTAGTATAAAAGGACTCATCATTACGGAACAATCTAAAATTTAAATTAATATCAAAACATTAAAAAAATATAATTATTATTTTGATTTTAAATAAAGAATCAAGGTTTTTTTTTTTTTTTTAATGGGTGCATACGATCCGAAGACCTATAATGAATGACCAGTGGTCACATGCGGCCAGGAGGAAAATTTAAAAATAAATAAATAAACAAAGGAGAAGCATAAAAGGGGAACTCAACTGCAGGAACTGAGAAGGGAAGCAAATTTTTTTTCTTGGGGGCAAACTTTTTTTCTTAAAATTTATTTACAAATAGGTACTCTAATTTGGCCAAAATATATTTAATTTAATTAATTGTTTAAATTTGTTCAGTTTATATACTCGTAGATATATTTTGAAATATTTTATTAAGAATAATAGAAAATTTTTAAAAAATCAGAGCCCATGGGGGGAGGGGCAAACGCCCCTTATATGACGCCACTGCTCATTATCTTAAATTTTTTTTTAGATAGCTGGATATGTAGGAAAAACTCTGGGTGATAACAAAATATACCGAATTACCGGCTTAGATCCAGCCCAACCTGGATTCGAAGGCATCGACAGCGATGTGAGTATACATAACCAACCAATTTTATTAATTGTTAGTCATAGAATTATTGCATCCCTCCTCTAATTGACCTACTTTTTTTTTTTTTTATTTACTTTTTAGGTTCATCTTTGGAAAACAGATGCACAATTTGTAGATGTAATTCACACCTCGGCACGACCTTTTATTCCACTTTTTGGTTTTGGCATGCTTAAACCAATTGGTCATTTGGATTTTTATATTAATGGTGGAGCTGTCCAACCACATTGTTTGAATATAGAACAACAAACAAAAAATATTGGGAACATAAATAGTCTTTTGGATTTGGTAAACAAGAGCAAAGATTTTATTATGGAACTGATACCCTGCTCACATTCTATGTAAGTACTTTTTAAAAGTTTATTAAAATAAAAGATATTTTTCGTCAAAAAAATAAATCAGTTATCTTCCCTAGACTTTCTCGCATACTCTTAAATTAGCTCAAAAATTATAGCAAATTCACTTGTCCCCTCTAGGCTCTTGCCCCCCCCCTCCCCGCCCTCTTCAACTACCCCAACATTAAGAAACATAAAAATTATTCATTTATTATATATTTCCTCTCTTTGTGATTAAAAAAGTCTGGGTTCCTTCAGTTTTTTAACGACTCTTTTAAAAAAATGTTTAGCCCTCGGGGCTTGGTGTAGAGGTTGCGTGCTAACCTCGTATACCAAACGTCGCGGGTTCGGACCCCAGGCAGTCCGATGATTTTATTTAAGCCAATTGGATACCAAATGGCTTAAATAAGAATGCCTGGACCCCATATATGTACCATCTATTGCAAAAGTATTGAGAATGCCTATGAGTTAGGCAGCCTAACTTGCACACACAACAAAAGCTTCCTTGCCTCTGTACCTGCTACCTTTTTCTAACAATAAGTAGACAATAGGCCGTACAAGCTTTTATCACAAAAGAACCACTATAAAAATTTATTGTTTTAATATAAAATAGAAATATTTTATTTTAAAGATGTATCGAAATAAAAATTCTTTCAATGTTTTAATTAGAAAAAAACAACATTAATCTCTATAACGGATATTGTAAAAATCTTATATGGCCTGAGTTGCCGAAGACTGTGTGAATGTGTGTGTGAGTGTGAATGAGAAAAAAAGTGTGTTAAAAAAAAAAAAATGTTTACCTAGGGCTATATAAATAAGGAGTTTTTTTCACAAATTATGCCATCCCTAAAATTTGCTGCCCGCTCGCGCCTAGTCCTCTTCGTAAATAAGGCCCTGTATAAAATATTTCGAGCTGGGGTAATAAGCTTTTATTGGCTTGTTATGCTTTATGGCTTGTTATTGACAAAGAAACACCATTAAAAAAAAAATCAAATGTCTATATTATAAAAGATTGGAAGGTGGGCCCGTATTTATGGTGTACGTATAACATAAACATTCAAATACTTTACGTTCCCTTCTCCCAGTCGAATATCGTCGCTAATCGTTCTATTCATACCTAAACTCGGACTTGAATGCAGTTTGTTACATTTAGCTTAACTTGAAAGTATCAAGTGTAGAGAGGAGATATGGATGGGGAAGGATTGGAGGGAGAAAATTTTCCGTCCCTCGGGATTCGATGTAAATTAAGATTCAGTCGTGTTGAAAAGTATAGATCAGTACAAGTCGTTGTGGTGTGAGTCTCTCTTTCTAACTTTATCAAAAATGCTAGACAATGGATAGCTGATGAATGGAGATGGTGGGTTGATAGATCTTTCCCTTCGCCCTTCCATTTAGAGCTTTTGATAAATTTAAAAAAAAAAAAGTAAGTTTAAACTACTTTTTTTGATTAATTGGTAGCTAATATAAATTATTATATTTGATAGGATTGGATCCTTAGAACATGATAACATACGTCTACTTCATCTTTATAAGATATATAATATAGTGCCTATTAAATTTTATAACATTTTTGCCTTGACTGTAAATCGTAAATCGTTTAGTAAAATTCAGAATCAAATAAGGAATAAAATAATATTGATATCTTTATTCAAATACATTTATTAACTATTAAAAGCATCTATAAGATATTTGATGGACTTTAATCGTTTTGAATAGAAGATTCAATCAAAAGAAAATAAATTCTAATAAAATTAATTTTTTTCAAAAGATGGCCGAATGTTGAGTTTTACTTTTAAAGGAGAAGATTAATAATTGTCAATTACCTGAGATTAGAAGAGTGTCTTTCGATTCAGGAGAGACGGTTTGATTTTTGGCACTATATTACACTAAAAGATACAACTCACTATTAAAATTTCACTATTTTTAAAAAGTACAAACGAGGAAAATTTTATTTGCAAAACGAACGCGTATGATGCATTTCCAAAACTAAAGAGACTAAAGAGATGAGCAAGTAGGCTGTTTGTATCTGTTCACCGCTAGAGTGCTCTAGCGTCGTTTATTATTGCGTTCCTCTTAAAAATTTAAATGAAATTTTCTATTATTTATTTAATTATTATTGTATAATACATTATTTTGAAATTTAGTCCCCCACTAAAAAATTATTCTTTCGCGTAACTACTCAAATATTCGACGAGTCACATTTATTTACTTCCTTATTTTGTAAATCCTTAGTTAATGAATTTATTTTTTTTTAATTGCAGGGCTGTAACATATTGGATTGAGTCTTTAGATAGTAAATGCATCATGTGGGGTAAAAGGCCTCTTCAATCAGTTGAACAAACCATCACAAATCCTTCATCTTCTTTTAATTTCTTACAAGACCTTCTTCCAAATGATTGGTTAGCCTGTACAGAAACAGTCTGCGCTCCTTTAGGTTTGAAAGCATTTTCAACTAAAGCTAGAGGAGCTCTTTATGTGGTCACAAGAGGAAAACCACCGTATTGCAGTAAGTAATAATTAATACTTTTTAACTCATACAATAAATAATAAAAATACTAAACAAATAATAATTTTTTTTATTTTTATTTTCAGTTTTTGATAAAAAAACGATGTTAAGATTGAGAAAATATTTGAATTAAATGAAAAGATAAGAGATGATTGCCATGGAAACAAAATACAAATAATTTCTGGTTATAATTTTTACATCTTACAATAAATTTTGTGTGACAGCATAGCACACAACTTTCAATTACCAAAGTTAAAGAAAGTTGTGTGATTTGCGGTTAGTGATACCAATTTTTTTTTTTTAAATACTCAGTACAGGAAAAATGTGATAAATATATTTAATTTGGTTATAAGTATTTTTGAGGTCACGTTTAAAATATAGATAGAAATTTGATAGTACCATTATGATAAAAGATAGTGATATTTACATTTTAGTCACACAATCAAACAGATCCCAACAACAAATATATATTCACATCAGTGAAGGCGCTACGGCGGAGGGCTAGGGGGGCAAGCACCTAATTTTTTTTTGTTTCTCTGTTGATATAGCCTAAATGTATATTGTATTGCCCCCCCCTCCCTATAAGAAAGTTTGCACCACTCCTGCCCCCTCACTTAGAATAAGCTGGCGCCGTCACTGATTTAAAATAGTGATAAATAATTGTGATAAATAATCATATATAGCTATATTAAACCAATGATTCCCAAACTGAGCCATGGCTTTGATGCAGAGGCGTTAAAAATATTCCAATAATAGTCAAGATAGATCAATTAATGTTTTGATTTTAAAGCAAGAGCCGGAAACCAGATTAGTTTGGAAACCATTGTGTTAAACCATATGTAAATAAATATATTAATTTAAATAAAATAATTTTCTTTATTTTAAAAAAGCCTTATTTAAATACAAAGTCAGATATATAATATAAATAAAGAGTGAAAAAAAAAATATAATTAATAAAAATACAAATAAAACTAATATTCAAATTCATGGTCCTGTTTTTGGACATTTCTTTAAATGTTCATTTTTGAAATGATCTAATTCGCAAATAAGATCCATAAAATCAGGAATATTTTGACATGATTCAATATTTAATAAATTGTCAAATACTTTGGACCAAAGTTTTTTATAAAAATACCTATAAGAGAAAGAAATTATTTATATTAGTGTAATTAATTAATAATTTTTATTTATTTAAAGCATTTATCGCGTTTTTAAGTAGTTTATTCATTATTCATTAAATGTTCACATTCAGCTGTTGGGCTGACAATATAGAAGTATTGAATAAAATCTCTTGATAAAGAAAAAAAGTAGTTAACAGCCGAAGGATGGATTAGCCTCTAAAGGCGGCTACACACGTAACTGCAAACTTTACAAGCATGCACGTGCAATCTATTTGTACATGCAAACAACAATAATGCTTGCGCAAAATTCTCCTACAGATGCAACAGTTGGCTTGTACAAAAAGATTGAAAGTACATGCTTGTCAAGTTTGCAGTTACGTGTCTAGCCGTCTTAAGTGAATAAAACTTCCTGTTTCAACTTTAATGTTATAAGGCTATTATTTTAATAGATGCGAGTTTTATTAAATAAATAAAAATAAATACATTTTTTATAAATGATATGGCTTAAAAAAATAAACAATATTAATTATTATTTTAATAAATTACCTTGGATAATATGATGAATGTGTCCATCTATTATTAATTTGCTCAAGTTTTATATATTCCCAAAAAAGAACGCAATGAATAGAAGCAGCAACACCAAAAATGTCGATCTATATTAAAAAAAAATAATTAGCGAAGTTAAATAGCTGTTTTTATAGTAGGAAGGCGATATAATAGTAAATACTGTATCCATTATTTGGACCGTTTATTTTGAAAGTGGTGTAAGTCCATTTTTTAAAAAAAATGAGATATCACATAATTTATGATTAAATTAATGTAAATTTTCTATGTATAACTAGCTAGTGGTGAATTTCTTAAAAAATTCCCATGTTTTGTACAATTGAAAATTGGTCGGTAAATAGATTCTTTAATAAACAAATATGTTAATCTTTCATTTAAAAAGTGATCATTAGAGACCGGATTTTAAGCAAAATGCTTATTGCTCAATTTTATAAGCAGCCATTAGATATTTAATTTCTATACGAATTAGGAAAAACTAAGTGCATTGAGATTGCATTTTTTATGCTTTTTTTGCTTTTTTTGAGTTTTTATGCTTTTTTTCCCTTTCTTGCTTATTTGAACTTATTTTAAGAATATTTATAATTTTTTTTTTTTATAAAAAACACTTTTTCCCATTCACACACGCATACACCAGGGACGTATATAAGGAGGGGGGAGGGGGGCCCGCCCCCTCAAAAAAAAAAAAAATTAAAAAAACCCCGCAGTGCGAAAAATATAGCCCTGAAAAAATTTTTTTCATCAGGGTGAAAAAATTTGGTTCCGCAAAAACAAAATTTTTTGCATTTTTCTTTAAAAAAAATTTGTATACTCCATTGGTATGAGTAAAAATTGCTTATTAGATGCTTTTTTTCAACTTATATGCTTATTTAACAACTTATTATTCAAGATTTTTATGCTTTTTAAGCACTTTTTTTCCATTTTTTATCTTTTTGTCCGTCTCTAGTGATCATGAATCGCCAAGCTAACAATTTATTATCTTGACAGGAATATTATGAAAATAGGAATAGCTCGCGTGAGTCATCTCTCAACAGAAAGTTTTTTACTTCTGCTCTGAGTAGCAAAAAAATATTTTTAAATTTAATGAAAGTAGTTCAAAATGATAAGAAACACCCAGAAGAAGTTACACGTTAAAAAGAATTTTCCTTTACAAAGAGAAAATGATCTAGTTTCAGTAAGATACAATATATATATATATATATCAAAGAGATTTTACCTGGTATGTCCATGGACGATTTGTTATCATTTCTACACATTGGAAACCATCAGTTTTAACTTTTTTTCTAAAAGTCGTATTTTCTGGATATAAATTCATATCAATGCTTCGACCAAAATCGATAAGTTTTAAGCTTGGAGAGTTATTCCATAAATCTCTGCAAAGAATACAAATTATTGTTATTATTATTATTATTAAAAATAGAAATCCGAGTTTTTTAGCAGCATCATACAAGAATGAAGGATTTGCCTTTAACTTTATCGTGTTAAATTGAAAATGACATGTCCTAGTGTTCCAATGGCTCTCGTGTTACAAGTTCAATATGGAAAATTGTCAACAATCTACCAAACTATGGAATGATCTTGGGGGCGCGATCCGTTCAGAATTTAAGTTTGGTAAAAAAGTACCACTTTATGCTAATCTTCATTAGCATTTAATTACGGTTTAACCGCTTAATTTGAGGGCTTTTACCATTGCAATCTTATTTTTGTTAGAATGGAATGATTTGAGCGGGCCGTTCAGAATTTTAAGTTCGGTAAATAAGTGCCACCCTAATATATAGGATCTATCACAGCAAATATACACATACCTTTGCTAGGCAGAGCTATTATGAAATTATTCATTTAACAGTGAATTCGTAAAAAAAAAATATCTAGTTAGAAATAACTCGAAAAGAGTGAAAAAAAATATTTCCCAATCACAGGTGAAATTATAATTCAAAAAACTTATACTTACAAATGTTCTATGAGTATATTGTCTGGTTTAATATCAGCATGAATAATTTTACATTTTCTTAAATAGTTCACCATCATCAACATTTCTATTGTCCATGATACAGCAAACATTTGAATTTTAGATTTCTACAAAATGAAAAAAAAAAAAAAACAAATTAGGAAAATAATTATTGTTGTAATATGGATATTTTAGTATTAGATTTTTTTCTTTTATTATTATTTTGTTTATAGATATTGTATATATACTGTATTTATATACCTGATTTTTGTAATATTATTTTAAACCCTATGGCCAAATAAAGAAAAAAATAAAGATTAATTTTTAATTGTTAAAAAGCTTTTTTTTTTTCTTCAATCAAAATATATATATATATATACAATATTAGAATGGTGTTATTTGTAAGGAAAAAAACATTATGAATTATAAATTAATTTACTCATTTGAATGCGCTCTATAAGCAGCTAAAAAAAAATTTCATAGCTATAACTTTTAGTTTCTGAGCTAATTTCGTCATGTGTTTTTACATATAGCATCTAGAGGGGGAACCTCTGCGCTTTTTGTAAGCTAAGGCACCCATTGAAACATGTTCTACAACCTTAAAAGAATTTCATGGCTCTATAGTTTCTGAAAGAATAGGAAACAGAGAATTGACATCTTCTATATGACGATATATATACATCGACTGGGGTTGGCAGCATGGGCGTCCGCAGGGGGGGGGGCAACCAGGCACTTGCCCCCCCCCCTGGAAAATTAAAATGATACGAAAAAATGTATAAAACAAAAAAAAAAATACAAAAAAAACCTTTCACAGTATACATCCACCTTGCCGCGGTGAGAAAGCTTTAAATACTAAGAGATTTATAACATTATTAATATCAAAATACGTTTTTTTAAACTTATCTGGAAGTGACTTGCCCCCCTGCAAAAAATCCTTCCCCCCCTCAAAAATCCTTCCCCCCCTGCAAAAAATCCTGCGGACGCCTATGGTTGGCAGTTTGAGGCCCCAAAGTCAACCTAAATTAAACACAGACACGATCACACACAAACCCAAGCTCCTATCACATCCACTAACCAAACCAATAACACCGACTTGGGGAGGCAGATTGAGGCCCCGTAGTCAACCTAAACCGAACACAAACGCAATTACACACACTCAACCTTCCTCCTGCACTCAGAGACCTAACCAAGCCTCTGAGGCATCCATCAAATTGACTTGGGGACCAGCAAGACTGCGACCCTGTAAACAAACCACCCCAACAATTCCCTCCTAATCCCATACTCTTGAAAATGGCTCCAAAAGGAGAGCCGAAACGTCGAGTAAATCCCAACATCACACGCGACTCACCCCAAGAAAACTTATCTTCGCATATATATATGTTCTGGAAGGTTTCCACGACCGGATGTATGCAAAGATAAGTTTTCTCGGGTTAATATATATATATATATATATATATATATGTAGTCAATAAATTTTTTACTTTTCGATGGATTTACGCGTTTTGCGGTCCCCTGAATCCAAAAAAGTGGTTTTCACATGGTCTGTCTGTTTCTGTGTTCAATTTAAAGCATGAAGGGATTGAGCTAGGAAGTTGAAATTTTATATTTGAGTTAGGCACCCCCCCCTGGCTTGGCAGAAACAATAACAGTTATAGCGATGAAAAAGACGTAGTCGGGCTTTGCGCCTAGTTATATATATATATATAGATTAAGAAAATTATTTGTTTAAAAATACTTACCGAGCTCTTTTGAGTTTTATTTTTATTTATAATATCTAATAAAGTTCCATTATTGTTATAATCAGAAAGAAGGATACTTCCATTTGAATAAATAAATGAAGAATGAAACAATCCAAAGAGTTTTGCCTGAAAAATAAATATGAAAATAATTTTAATATTTTAAACTTTGCGTATAATATAAAAAAAAATGAATAATTCATTGCATGTCTCCACTATTATAATATATATATATATATATATATATATATATATATATATATATATATATATATATATATACAGTATACTCGTTAGACTAGCATTGAACGAGCGTGATAGTCGGAGTTTAATAATATAATAGAAAAAAATACATACTGCTTCTACATTATTTAAACGCAATTCTATTTCATTAGATATATATGCTTCCCAAGGACAGGGTGGAGATTGTTCTTTTAATGATACAGATTGTTTATTTGGAAGATTAGCTTTATATACTTTAGCATATCCTCCATCACCAATTAAATTTTTTATTTTATATGTATTTGAGCCTGAAAAATTAAAAAGAAATTAATGTTGTAATTTGATAATAGTAAAAATTAATCAGAATGAGGAAAGATTTGGATCTTCAATTAAAGAGATTACTTTTGTTATTACTTAATTTACTATAAATTGGTTCTAATAATTTATGAAAAAAAAATTACTTAATTTACTATAAATTGGTTCTAATAATTTATGAAAAAAAAATTATCTTTAATTTAAGATTTTTGTAAAAAATAAAAATTTTTAACATGTATTCTTGTTGGGTTTTATATTGGTTACTCATCCGGCAGGGTAACCATTGTACTGATACTTGTCAAATCACTTTTAAATTCATCCATTTTTCCCAAATGTATAAAATTTGTATAGAATCTATGAAGGTAGATGATTATTGGATTGAATTTATAACGTTATATAAAATACTTAATGATATAATCTTAGGAACAAGGCCTCGGCCTGTAGTCTTCCCGCGATTAACCCCAAAGAGCTTCTATACAACAAATAATAATACTTAATAGAATATATGGGGCATTCCACACAAAATCGAACGGTTTGAAAAATTTTAATTTTTGATTTTCTCCATTTTTTTTTTTTTTTTTTTATTTTTTTAGTGCTCCTTAAACAACCCCTCCTGGTAAATTTTGAGATTTTTTTGATCATCGATTCATATTTTGAAAACCCCCCTATTTTTTGGTTTTTTGCTCATAACTTCTACAAAAATGGTCCAATTTCCAACGTTTTTTTTTAAATTTTGTTTTGTTTTTTGTAGTTTTCAAGAAAAAATACCATTATTTTCTTTGAATAATTTTTCTGTGTCAATTTCAAAATTTTAGTCATTTTCTGAAAATCATGCATACTTCCGATTTTCCTGAAAATTTGTGGTAATTAACAACTATTCATTTCACAACTCTTCAGGCGGTTCCGGTCGTGTGATTTCTATGGCTACTATTTTTTTTCGATTTTTGAAAACTTGAAAAATTTTTTTTCATATTAATTATTATTAAAAAAATAGTAGCCATGGAGAGCCCACGACCGGAACCGCCTGAAAAATTGTGGAATGAATAGTTGTTTGTTATCACAGGAAAGAAGTAATCATGATTTTCAGAAAATGACTTAAAAATCTCAAAATATACTAAGGGGGGTTTTTTAAGGGGTACTAAAAAAATATCAAAAAATGAAGAAAATCAAAAATTAAAATTTTTCAAACCGTTCGTTTGGCGTGGAATGCCCCATATATCAGGTATATGAAGCAAATTATTTTTTTTAATTAAAAAAAATCGTGTGCAATCAACTTGTGTGCAGAACAGCCTCGACATCAAGAATTTTAAGGAATAATGTTCTAGAAGTGAGAATCTTATTGACAAAAAATTAATATAAAAGTGAGTAATGTAAAAGTTATCTCTTTGGTTTAAATCCTTCCTTCCTCTTCCTGATTTTATCTTCCCCAATCAATAGCAAACAAGAAATTACCTAATTCAATAATACTATTTACAACAATGCGTGGCATTTTCGAATTAATAATATTTACATTGTTATAACCTTCAGGAAAATTAATCTCAGTCAAAAAATTTTTAATTGCTTTAGTATCAAATGGGTCAATATCTTCATTTTCTGTATTGTAAAATAACTGTTTTTGTTTCAAATTAATTTTTAGATTTTCAATTTGTTTAGGTGAATCTTTAGTTTGAACTTGATCTTGAGCTTCAACAAAACTTTTAGTTTCAGGAATGGCTGGCAAAGCTTCAACGAGTGATTGGGAAGGATATCGTATAGCCGCATTACCCAGAGAACCTGAACCACTTTCCTTAGAAGTTTCCATAATCGGGCTCAAAATATATGGCCTATTACTTGGCATTATATCTGGAGTTTTTGTATTATTACTTTGAGGAGTAAATGAACTTTCAAGAATAAAATTTGTCGATTTTAGTTCTTCAGGTGATATAAGTTTATCTTCTTTTTCCTCTCTTTCTGGGGATGAGTATCTTTGAATTTTATTTGAAGCCATGGGGGTAGAAGCTAACAAAGGCAATTTAAAAGCCTGAGTAATATTAGTCATTTCGAATTTACTTTGAGGAGATTCGCTATCTTCTTCCGCATCATCTTCTTGTTCATCCAAAGGTAAAAATGGAATATTTTTCGATGGTTTAAGTATACCTGCCATAGATCTTCTGGGAGGATATTGAATCTCTTTAGATTCCAATTCTGGTGGAAAATTTTCTTTAGTTTCTTTTCCTTGTAGTGCAAAAAGTTGCTCATAAGTCATTCCTGGAGATGCTACAGTAGGTATACCAACTGGTTGAGGATCTTCTTCCGTCAAAAAGCGTTCATATTCTATATTTTTAATTGTCATATCTTTTTGAAGAACATTTAATTTTTTGGACGGTACTTCATTATTATCTACTAAATCACTAAATTCAATCAAGTCTTTTTCTTTTGGAAATATATCGTAATCTTTTTTCACTTTTTCTTCACTCACTTCTTTTTCAATTGTAAAGATTTCAAATGTTTTTTTATTTTCAGGTTTAAAATCTTTCTCTTGTGAATTATTTTGGCTAGATATTATATTAAATTCTTTTGGTGTTGATTCATCTTCAGGCGTTAATATTTTAAATTGTTTCTTTTCTTCATTTTCAGTTTCGAGTACAGGCGATTCTTTTCTCTTAGTTTCATTTTCGCTTTCATAGACCATAAATCCCTTTTTTCTTGGTTCATTTTCATTCTCAATTGCGATAAATTCCTGTTTCTTTGCTTCATTTTCACTTTGATATACTGTAAATTCCTTTTTTTTTGCTTCACTCTCTAATGAAAGTACTGTAAATTCTTTTTTCCTAATATCCTTATGCTGTTCGTCTTTAAAATTTGATTCTTCTTCTGAAACCATATTTTGTTCATCTTCATCCAGAAATTGTTTAAATTCATTTTCCTTTAAGAAAGAGTCTTTAGTTTCTTGTTTATCTGATTCGTTTTCATTTTGGAATGCTGGTTCAATTATAGTCGAAGGTTCATCAGACCAAAGATTTTTCATCAATTTTTGAACTTCTTTGGAATTTACTGTCATAGACTCTTGAAATGTACTTGGTAGGGCGATGCTTTCATTTTCAAAGGTTAATTTTTTTTCGGATTTCTTTTTTTTAAGCTTCTTTTTTTAGAAATGAATTTATCTTCAATGTCAAATGCGGGTTCATGCAATTCTTTGGCTGTAGGATCAACTAACTCATCTTTTTGGTTTAATGTTTCGTCGTGGATCTCTTTTGTTTGTAAATCTTGATAATTTTGAATATCAACATCATGAGAATTAAAAGCCTCGTTCGATTTTTTTTGGGGAGAACAAACAGCTGCAATTTCGGATTCAGGAACATCACTAGTTTTGTTGTTTTTTGAATCACTTTCTAATCGTAATAAATTTTCATCTTTCGGCTCTTTCTGGGGAGAAGAAATAAGTGGGGTTTTTGAATTTTCTGCAGGGACTTCTCTTACATCTTTAACGTTGTTCTTTATAGATTCTCTTTCTAATCGTAATAGATATCTAATTTCTTCGAGTTGAAATTCTTCACCACCAGCATAAATTAAGTGTTTGGGGTACATTGGCTTTTTTGTTGGGTCAGGAGGTTCACTTACGCAAATTGGAAATTCATCTTTAAAAGCGACAGCTGCCTTTGCTTTAAGAACGTCAAAATTGGTTGTCATACATTTATGTGGCGTTTTATTTGAAGAATCTTCAAAAATTTCAAAATATGCATGAGGATAATGTCCTTCTCTAATTCTATATCCAGCAGTAACTGAATGTGGTTTATTAGTCCACTGTCCAGGAGCTTGAGTATTTTCTTTAACTACAGATTGTATCTCTGGAACTTTAGTCAAATTTTCTTTTTCTATTTTGAATTGATCTATCTGAATATTCTCATCTTGATATATTTTTAATGGGCATCTTTGTTTGTTATCTTCAATGTTTTGTGTTATAATTCCTGCTCGACCTTTAATGAAATCAGGTCCTTGACGTACGTGAGGCGCTTTTGAACCTTGACTTCTTAACGAAGCCAATACCTCTCTTTTAGGAATAGGAGGTTCACTATTATTTATTGCTTTGCCCAAAGTAATTTGACCCACTTTTAATTGAAATTGTTTATGAGAATGTTTTAATTCTTCAAGTGGTTGAGCATTATTTTTCAAACCAAGTAAATAAACTTTATCAGCCTTTTTAAAATTTTCTTCTTTATCATATTCATATGCCCACCATCGGTAAAATAATGCCGTTTTTTTTCCAATTCCATGACTATATATCATACTAAACATTTCGAGACTATTATGGGAGTATTCAATCTGAAAAAAAAATAAATAAAGAGGATTAAAAAAATAAATTATGAAATAATTTTTATTCAATAAGAATATTGAATAGTTTAAAACAAAGATTGTAAAAATAAATAAAAGTAAAAAAACAAATTCGTATATACTTACATATTTAATCCATAGTTTTATTAATCTAATGTCATCGAAATATTCTTTTTTATCTTTGAAATAAGTTAAACATTTTTCAAGTAATATAGAAAGATTTCCATGTTGAGAATTTGTGGGGAATGATTGTTCCACCCACAAAACATAATCACACCATAACTGAAGAGGATCTTCTCCTTTGTAAGTCCGAATTAAAGTTTCAAATTTTCTAAAATAAAAAAAAAGATAAAATTGTATTATCATATAGGTCTATTTAGGTAAAAGAAAGTAAAAAATGGGAAAGTTGTTTCTTCATTTTTCTTTTATTCAATGAAACCTATTCCAATTTCAAATTATTGATCTATAAACACAAAAGAAACTAATTCTATTATAAATAAGAGTAGCTTTTTTCCTAGCCCTAAGAGATTTGAGTACTGTATATAGGCCTATTTGTATTAATCTTTTAAAAATCTAATTTTTTGTTTCAATATTATTTTTAGATATTTCATCGAATTTAAAAAATTATTTTAGGGTATTTTTCATGTGAATAAGTTTATAAATCTGATTTGATTAATTCTCTTAAAAACAAAAACTCTGAGTTAATAAAGTTAGAAAATATCCTGGCTGTTTCTTTTTTTGTCTCCACTTCAGAGTAATAATAATCAAAAAACTAAATTATTTCAAATAAATCGATAAAAAATTTTGAAGTCCAATATAGTATAATATAAATTGAATTTATTATTAACAAGAGGGAATGGAAGAAAACATAATATGGAAAACAAAAAATATTTTGTTTGGTTACTGGAAGATAAACAATTTTTTGAATGTCAATTGATTTTTCATTTTAAAATAATGAATTTAAGAGGTTTAATTATAATTAAATAAATAAGTTTCTTTATTCGTTTTTGTCATTTAAACTTTTTATAAAATATATATGAATACTTACTCTTTTTCTTTGACGAGTTCTTTAAATTTTGAATCATCATACTGGGCATTAAGAGCTGTTCCTAATTTTGTTGTACTTCTTCCTTCTTTGAGAGGTTGAATGTTTTCTTTAGATAAAACAAAATTATCCGAAGTAGCCATCTCGATTTAAAATAACACAATGCTCTAAATATTGATTGATTATTTTTAAAATGAACGTTAATTAAATAAAAAAAATAAAAGCAAAAACTCTTAAAATAATTACACTTTTTTCAACTGACGATTGAAAAACTTTGAGAACCTTTTTGAATATTTGAAAATATCCGTTACCTAATCAGAGATGCCAATAATATAAAAATGAAATCCCAGCTTAAATAAAAAAATTTAAAAAATGTTAAATATAAATATAATTTGGATGTTATATTAATATAATTTAATAAAAGAAATTAATAATATAATTTATTTATATATCTGTACATAATAAGCCCAAACTTCACATTTTTTTAATTTTTTTAATGTTGGCAGTAAAATCATACAATCAAAATTCAAATATTTCATTTTAAAAAAATGTAATATTTATCTGATATTAAATAAATTTAATTAATAAAAAATATTCTTGTCTCATATCACAGATCATACAAAGAAATAGATAATGTACAAAAATCATCATACTAGGTTTTCACTTCCCGACCTAAATGTCAAAAATGTATTATAATTGAATTAGCTAGCTACAATCATAGCTGATTTATGATTCTAAATGCCCTCAAACCCCCCCCCCCCCCCCCCACCCCCCGCCGCCGCCGCCGCCGCCGGCCCCCCCATCCCTCTAATTATTTTATTTAAATAAGAGAAAAAAAAGAAAAAAAAAACCCAAAACACAAATATACTCTTTATCTACAACGGTTATAGGAAAAAGTCATAAATGACATAGGGGGAAAAAAGGCAGGAAGGAGGGGGGGGGGGGGGGGGGGGAGGGGGAAAAAGAAAGGGGTGGGTTTTTTTTAAAAAAAAAAAAAAAAAAAAAATGCCCTCAAATGATGAAAATCACAGATGAAAAAGATCCTAAAATTAAATTTAAAAAAATGACGTTAAAAAAAATTAATATTTCAAACGTTGGCAATTTCCATATGATTATTTACCTTCGATAAGATTCGGGATTAATTCATCGATGCCGAAGATTTCCGAAGCAAACAAGAGTCAGGAAAGATCTGAACAATTCTAATCATAACAAATGGCGGACTTTTAGTATTTTTAATATTCCCTTAATTTTTTAATATTACTCTCATTTAATAAAATAATTTTAATTTTCTATAGTTAATTAATTTTTAGGGTCAAGAAACCCAAATGTTTGCAAAAACATATTTACAATATGTGAATATGGCATAATTGTTATTTAAATGTCCTTCCGATCTAATTATCGGCTAATGTAAGTAATTAAATTTTCTTAAATTTATATTTTTAACCATATATTTTCAATTCCTGATTATTTTTTCTTTTATTTTTTTTCCAAGCCATTGTTGCTCTACAGCTAATTAGCATCTATTCATTACAATGAAAAAAATTACATATTTTGTTTTTATTTTTTAGTAAAAAAGAAAAAATCTCATTAGAATGTCTCAGCGAATTAATGAAACAAATTTTACATTGATTCGTGAAGGAGAAATTTTAACCGACATCACTTCGAAAAAATGGAGGGTCGGAAAATCACTTGGATCTGGAGCATTTGGTGTCATTTATTTAGGTAAATTAATTAATTAATTTATTAAATTATTATTATTATTATATTCTCTTTCTTGGTTCTTGGCATTTTGATCGCAAGAGGTAGTGTTTAAGTAAATATACAGTAGTCACCATTATGTGGACTCTTCATTTTCTAAAGTGATTAATTATTTCATGTTGGATGTTGAAAATTTCAAGACATGTGTTAAAATTATAAAAAAAATAGTCAAAATTTACAATTTCACTAATTAGATGGGAAATATACATTGATGATGGGCCCAACGTCGAGATCGAGGCCTAGTTAAAGTAAAAAGCACACAGATACATGGATATGCTGGTGACGTTTTGTCAAACTTCAAAGCTTTATTTTTGGTTTAAACAAAAAAAGATTTCCATCTTATATTAAAAACACTGAAAGAATAACCATGGAGTCCAATTATTATAGTTTGAAGGGAAAATGGTGTATGTTTTACGTGAAACATTTACTTCCAATTATTTTAGTGTACACTATATAAGGAAGTTTGACAATGGAGAGAGAAATTATTTCCTGTTTTTAAGATGCATGAACTTGTGAAAGATTCCATACTTTTAATGATAATATTTGAAACAGACTTTACCAAGCAGATTAGTCTCCCAATCGAAATCATCAAGACATAATTGGTATTTTGATGATCTTGAATATTTATATATATATTATATATATAATTTCTAAGCAAAATTCATTTGATTTGATTTTAAAAGCACAACAGACTGGAGAACGAACAATCTTCAAGAACCATATAATATGAACCGATAAAATATCCATTTGAATTTACCCTATTCTTTAAAGTTCTAACAGTTTGAAAAAAAAGAAGCTAAAATCTATTCTTAGGTTCTCCTCTTGTTTAACACTTAAGCTGGTTTTCCACAAAACGGTTAGATGAGTTTCTATTTTGTAAAATATAAACAAGACCGAACAAATCGGAAACTCTTTTTGAGATCGGGGGTTGGGAAGATCCGGGCTATTATTTACCTATTTCTATTATTACTCTTTCCCCCAATAGCATTGCAGTCTCTAGATTAGCATTATACAGTGCAACCAGGGGATAGTTATAATTATATATCTATCATCATATTATGATGATTTTACAGAGAGTTTTGACACATATTGGGTTAAATCATTTTTATCTAGAAGAGAAAATGAAAGAACCAAAACAAAAACACAATAAAATGTTTCGACTAAGCAATGTTACCGCCACCAAGCGAAATAGCAAAAACAGTTGCCAAAAAGTCAAAAAGTTTGTGAAAAATTAGTTTTGTTGATTTATTTTAAACAATTTTTTGTTGTGTTTACTTCTTTTCAATAGAAAACCTTATTTTATGGGATATTTTTAACATAAGAAATTTAATTTGAAGTAATTAATGAATTTCACCTGGGAGATCCTAAGCAAAAAGTAAAACTTTATAATATTAGTTCCTCTTTCCCTACAGTTCGATATATCATTCTCACGGAATTGCCACAACCACACGAAAAATCACTCTCTCTAATTAAAAAAATTACTTTTAAAAAGTTTTATTTTAAAATTTAAATTTTTTTTTTTGTAGTTTCTGAAAATATTTCAAAACCAGTGGACTCAAATGTGCAATATGTAGTTAAGATTGAACCACATGAAAATGGACCACTATTTGTTGAAATGCATTTTTATCTTAGAGCAGCTAAAAAAGAAATAAGTAAGTCAATTTTTAAACTAGACATTTTATTATTTTGTATATAGTTTATAAGAATTTAGCACATATTATTCATTTTTATTAATAGTTTCAGAATGGCAAGAAGAAAAGAATATTAATAAACTTGGATTATCACCTTACTATAGTCATGGATCACATACTTATAAAGGAAAAAAATATCGATTTCTTATTTTAGAAAGATATGGACAAGATTTAGATAAACTTTTCCAAAAATCCAATCGCCGCTTCGATCTAAAATCAGCATTTTCTTTCGGAATCCAAATTGTATGTATATATATATATATATATGTATATGGACCATGTTATACATAAAGGAACCAAGCGCCATTATGATTAAAATTGAGATAAGATCGCCATCTTGTAGTGAAAAAGAAGATATACCTCTTTATTTAAATCACAACATAATTACTTTATTCAAAAACAAGAAAAAAGTCATTGCCATTGGTTTTGTTTACAATAGTGCAAATGAAATGCCCCATATCCCAGATTTAGGTTAATGGCGCTTGGTTCCTTCGTGCATAACATAGTCCAT
Organism: Euborellia annulipes; assembly: GCA_023213315.1. Taxonomy (NCBI): domain Eukaryota; kingdom Metazoa; phylum Arthropoda; class Insecta; order Dermaptera; family Anisolabididae; genus Euborellia; species Euborellia annulipes. The sequence continues at coordinate 2,108 of JAKCPI010029703.1, read as the reverse complement.
ATATTGATTATTTTTTAATTGTTTTTGTTTTTTTTAGCTTGATACCCTTGAATATATCCATAGTAAAGGATATATTCATGTTGATATTAAAGCATCAAATTTATTATTGGGATATCAAAAACAATACCAACAAAAAATATTTTTGGTCGATTTCGGTTTGGCGTGTAAATTTCGTCATCCTGATGGAAAGCATTATGAATTTGATCCTGATCAAAGAAAAGCCCATGACGGAACACTTGAATTTACAAGTAGAGATGCTCACATTGGAGGTAATTACATTTTAATATTATTTAATTTTATATTATTTTTTATTATTTTATTTATAATAAAAATTCTTTTTTACAGCACATTCAAGAAGAGGTGATCTAGAAATTCTTGGATATAATTTAATTTATTGGCTGACTGGAACACTCCCATGGAGTGATGATCTTAGTGATCCAGAAAAAGTACATGAACAAAAAGAAAAGTTTATGTCAAATTTGAAAACTAATTTAAAAAATAATGGACTGGATTCGAAGCCTTTTGGTTTGTTTCAATTAAATTCAAATACCGGATTTGTATGCTATTGACTAATTTTAACTCACGAATTTTTCTTTTCTGTGTACTAGGTAAATGTCCATAAACTAACAACTCTCCCAAAAAAATATGACATTTTGTCACAACTACTACTAACTAATTACTAATATCATTAATAGTGGGATAAAAAATTAAACTGTTCGCAATATATATATATATATATATAATTCATGTCCGACAGTCTGTTCCATTTGGATATCTCCAAACCAGTATAAATTTTGAAAGTGCTTCTTCTAAATTTTTTCTAATAACTTTCTGAGTTATTCATTGTTGAAGTTACAACTTCTCCCATAAGAATTGCATGGTGAGAATATTCATGTCTATGCAATCTGGTTGAAATAATTAAATCATATTCAAAGAAGACCTTTTGAAGATTACAGGTAGAAAAGGAAAAGGTCTACCGCAGGCGGGCCCGAGCAGATATAAAAGATTTTTCTAATATATTGAGAATGCCCAAAAGTATTTTGGACTAAAAAATTAACGACTTAAGCTTTTATATAGACCGGTAGCCTGGCATATTTTAATCTATATAAATCTGGTGTTTATTTATATCGTTTATACAGTATATTTCCTGATAAAATAAATTAAATTTTTTTTTTTTTTTTAGAAATTCTTCATAGATATCTGAAATATGTAAATACCTTACAATTTGACTCTGAACCAAACTATGATTATTGTAGAGATCTTCTTTTATGTGGTTTTTAAAAATATAAACCTAAAAGGATTAATAATCCCTAAAACAAAAGGAATCAAGGTTTGATTTATATTTATATGTATATTCTTACTTTCTTACTTAACTAATTTTATCCCCTTTTTTATTAATTGTTTTAGCGATTGAGAGATGAAGAGCCAGAAAATTTACTAAATTTTAAAAAGAACAAAATGCTTCGATTTGATTCATCACAACCATTTATTCAAAATTCCAATAGGTAATAAATATCCTTTTTTATACATATATTTTTTAAGATATTCCCCTTGTGGCCTTATATATATTTGCTTTCGATCATAAAATCTCCTAAAAAGGCCAGAGCCTGATTAGGAGGAGCTAGAAAGAGAATAATTCGGCCATTGAATCGGAAAGCCAAATTTAGGGGAAAAAATATCAAATAAAATTAAGTGGGAGGGCTGGAAAAATTTTTTTCATACCTACTTACAAATGTTAAATGTTAAAAAGAACCTTTCAATTATTTTCTATCACTCATGGACGGAGGGTGTATATTTAACATGATAATGTAAATTTAAGATATTTAGAAATGAATGTGGGAAACAGACCTCATTCTTTCCTTCATATCCTGATATGTTCTTCGTTGCATGAATGGTTTATAATTTTTAGATTCAATTGTTTCATGCAAGTGGCGCAGCACATTTTAAAAGTACATTACTTTTTGATTTTTGAATATTAGAAAGAAAAGTATAAATAATAAATTGTCAAATCCATCTTTGTTTTCTTATCTATTTTAGATATTTTTTTTAATAAATTAGTTACCGGTATTATAAAAGTTATATCAGCTACGCCACTGTTTCATGTATAG
>JAKCPI010029702.1:0-20238 GCA_023213315.1 Euborellia annulipes | reverse complement strand
GCTGGTGTATTTTCTCCATAACCTTTACAAAATATATAAGCCTATATTTTTTTTTAAATTTTCCTTTAAGGTCATTTTCGGCATCAGGGGCCATTTAGACCCCGGCTCTATTTAATTCAACTGATTGGTAGCCAATTCAATTGAAACAAATTTTTATCTCATGAAACGGATACGAACGCCTCACACCTAACACAAGGGGCAAGAACCTACCAGTCCCTACGGCCCAGAGGCTCAGTCTCATTGTTATTTCGCGTATAATAAATTTTTTTCACATTTGCTTGGTAAGAAGCTAATAAGTAATTCATATAATATGTTAAAAAAAAATTCACAACTAAAATAATTTTTTTCGTTATATCTACTGGCAACCTTTTTACAATAGTATTTTAAAAATATTTAAAATATTTATTTTCACTCTGATAGTTGCTAATTTTTAATTTAGTTATAACTGTAAATCAGTTATTTATGTTAATTTTTATCAAACACGAAAATTATTATTGATTATGATAATTCTTGCAATAATTACAATTATTATTTAAAATTCTGATATATCTATATTGTAATTGACACGCTTTCCAGGTTTTCTGACCATGAACTTATCAATGAATATCTGATCAAAAGTAAATAATAAATTTTTAAAGAAATTCTATAGTGGTAATTTTCTGTCTAGAGGCAAAACGATCACTTGATACCACTTAAATCAAAATAAATAAAATATGATTAAATCAATGTGCAATATTGATTGATAATCTTGAGAGAGAAGTGATGTTGATTTGATTCCAGTACAATGAATAAATCAATTTTACCATCTCACAATCAGTTCAAATTTATAAATCAAAAAAATTTTTTAATCATTTGAAATTTTTATGAATTTTTGAAATTCCTCTATTTTCACAGCGAAGACGAGTTGGGAGTAAAAAAATTATTTAAAAACAATAATTTATAAAAAAATCTGGTGGCACATCACACAACTTTCTCTTACCCTTCGGCAAAAGAAAGTTGTGTTTTGTGCTTGTCACACCAGATTTTTTGTGTCGAGATATATTTAGTTTCCCATAGCACCTTAATTCCAAACTTGACCACTTGCATATCATAAGTAAAAATCTGAATATATATATCAGTAAAGTGTACTTCAAACAATTTTCACGAAAGATTTTACTTTATTATATACTTTTTAAAGGGCATATAAAAAAAATAGTTGGTTTTTGAATTTTAATCAAAATGGTTGGAGCGAATTTTGAGAAAATCGAAAATTGAAAAAATCTTAATTTTTTCCTATGAAGTACAAGAGTAAAGTGTGCTTCAAAAGATTTCAAGGGCAAAATGAGAATATACATTTTAAAGAGCATCTAAAAAATAATTGATTAATGAATTTTAATCAAAATCGTTGGAGAGAATTTTGAGAAAATCGAAAAAAAAAAAAAACTGAAAAAGTACATCAGTAAATTACTAGTACTTTTTGACCGATTTTGATCAAAGCGCTTATTTTGAGTGTCCCGGATGACACATAAAATTTCAATTCGGTAGCTCAATTCCTTCCTGGGCAAAATCGTTACACACCGACAGACAGACATACAAATTTGCGGGACCCACTTTTTAGGACTCAGGGGACCTCAAAACATGAATATTCATCAAATCCTCGACATTGAATTTTTGACATGATCACCATACTTTTTCTCTATATATTTCATATACCGGGTAAGATAAAGTAAAAAAAAAAAACATTTGGAGATGATTGAATTATATCTGGATGCTCTAGTTAAGGAATAGTAGCTAAATGAAGGGCTTCTCCCTTGCAATATAAGAACTTTGTTAGCCATTGAGCTAGATTTGGAGTAATCTGAAAATTAAATTTTCCTAAAACGAACGGTCCCCGATTTCATTCACCTTATTTGACCTTGTCCGACAGACACCTCCACACTCCATTGCCAAGGTTGCTATTATATTATTAATTTTCTTAATTAACTTATTTACATAATAATATAATACTTTACTATAATACCAAGATTTGAGATAAAAATTAAGGAGTGTCTATCACAATAAACAATTCATAAACGAGAATAATTGAGATGGTCCAGCTTATCTTGAGAGGAAATTAAAAATCAATTCCCATACTTTTTTTTTTTCAAACAAATAAAGACAAGTACATAATGAGTTTTAAACAAGTATTATTATAATTATTATTATTATATTATTAAGTTAAAATATAGACTTGGCCATTAATTAGATAATGAACTAAAAAAAAAGATTTTTTTTATTTTTGCAATTTGAAACTTAAAAACTGGTATTAAGTAATTTTATTAACAAAAGACTGGTCTAAACAATCAGATTACTTTTTTTTTTTTTTTGCTTGCTGACGCTTTTCGGATCAAATTCAAATAACTTTTAATTCAGATTCCACATTACGCGAAGAGTAATATGAGAAAGATAAAAAGAAAATTAAAATCGTGTATAATAACAAGTACTTCTACCAAGAGCGGAGAGAGGGATAAAGGGGTCAATTGCCTCCGATGCCGAATAATACCTTAACCCCTCTCCCCGGGATTTGAGACAAGGGCGGATCCAGAGGTGTTTCTCGAGGAGGGGAGGGGAGGGGGGAGGTAATCTGGAGTGACTCGTCGCACAGCACACTATTTTTTCTTAATTTCGGTAATTTAAAGGCGCAATCTGTACTTGTTTGCCAGAAAATAAATATAAATCAAATTTTTAAGTATTAATTTTTAAAATTTTACATTAAAAATAATTTTTTTTTTTTTTTTTTTTTCGAAAAAAAAGTATTTTTTTCAAATCTCGGGGGGGGGGGGGGGGTAATTACCCCTTACCCCCCTGTATCCGACCTTGATTTGAGAACAATATTTTTCTTGGAAATTAAATTTTATATTAAAAATTCTTTAAAATATGATTTATATATATTTTTACTACTGTTGCGATCGTGTAAAAAATTCGATGATGGAAATACTCTTTTTTTTTTATTTAATTCGTTTAAGGTCTTTTTCGGCCTCGGAGGCCATTTAGACCCATTTCCTATTTATTTAAATTAATTGGTAGCCTATTCAATTGAAATAAATTGTGTCGCCTAGGACGGGACTCTTGACTCTTGGTACAAATGGCCAACTCGCTAACCACTAGACAAAGGCCCGAGGGTGAAATGCTCGTTTTGAGGGTCCCTGATTTAAAAAAAAGTGGGTCTCAAATCTATTTGACACAAAAACAACTTTAAATTACCCAGAGTAAGAAAAGGTTTTGTGATCAGTCACCCAAGGGAAAAAAAAATTACCGCCCCTTCTCCTCCGAAAAACTTCTCTGGATCCGCCTTTGACTTCAACTAAAAGTGTAATTATACAAGGACTCGCAATGTTATTTTTTAATCCACCTGACCTATAACCAAGCAACGTTATCAGAAATAACGTTGACTAAGGCTCTCTTCCGACCTGATCCCTCATAATAATTTTTTTTTTATAATACAACGGCACGTGGCTGCACGTGAACAGCACCATTTGACTACCTTGGGGCAGTGCACCTGGTTCCGGTTTGCCCTCTCCTCTCTCTATATATACATACGGGTACCGACATTCTATCAAAAGTTTCTATTATATCATTCAAATAATATTTATAATATAAACGGAATAGCAATCGCATCTCTTTTTGCGGTTTGTTTGCTTTGATCTTTTGTTAAATGCCGAAATGTAATCAATTTATTTAATACAATCTGCAAAAAGATAAGTGGGTCAATGCCAATTCATTAATATTTAAATGATAACAAATGTTTTTAAAACATCATCATAATCATTTTCTCTTTTAATTTATTATTAGGTGGTAATTGACCCAAAACAGATAATTAAATTAATATTATGCAATTTGAATTTATTAAATTTAAATTTATTAGTTGGTTTATTCTAAATGACCAAATAAATTAAAAAATCATTTAAAATCGAATTTAGTAAACCTACTGATAACTAACTATAAATTAATTTTCTTTTTTACTTTCTCTTACCCCTACATATGTTAATATATAGAAAGAGAAAGTATTGGATTCATGTTAAAAATTCGATGTCGAGATTTTAACGGATATACACGTTTTGAGGTCCCCTGAATCCAAAAAAGTGGTTTTCGCAACATGGTCTGGCTGTGTGTCTGTGAACAAAATATCTCAAGAACGGAAAGAGCTAGGAGGTTGAAATTTTATAATTAAGTTAGGCACCCCCATGGGACGTGACACGAAGCTTTTGAACAAAATCGGCCAAAAAGTACTAGTACTTTACTGATGCACTTTTTCAGTTTTTTTCGATTTTCTCAAAATTCGATTTAACGATTTTTATTAAAATTTAAAAATCAATTATTTTTTAGATGCTCTTTCATTCTCTTTTACTAATCGATTAATAATAAATATTTAAAAACTTTTGATATTTCAATATTTTTAATGAATAATTTGAATATAATTTCAGTATATTAAAATTCGTTTCCTAATAGTATTGAAAAGTTAATAGTATAGCCTTGGAAATTTATTAAAATTTTTATTTAATTTCGAAAATGCAGTCGGCTCAAGGTTCCTTTTCCCATTTATTAAGAATACCCAAATATAAGCACACCGAGGGAATAGAATATCAATTATCTCGCATGATGCAGAATTCTTAAAATAAAGAGAGAAATAAAAAAAAATTTCTTCTTCGTTTCCTTCCTGTAAATTTGGAATGCATTCCAAATGTCTGCTAGCTGCATTCAACGGGAATCCAAAAATATTCTAATTATTTTTATTAGATTTCGCAATTATAAAGATTGTGAGAGTATGCTTAAAAAAATTCTCAAGATGTTTAATTCACCTTTAACATTTAATTTTTTTTTTTTCTAAATTAATGTATAGCATAAAACATCAAGTTTATTTTTTTCTTTTTTATTGAATTGTATCTCTCCCAAGGCAAAAAAAAAATTAGATGAGGAAATTGATAATTTCCAAATTAAATTTAATAATCTTAAAAAAAATGAACATTTCCTTTATTTTAAGATTTTAAAACTAGAAACCTAGTTTTTTTTTTATTTATTAATTTAAATGAAGAACTGTTCAGATTATTATTATTTTAGAGTTGATGAAAGGATTTAAAAAAAAATCTGGTGTGACTGTCGCACAGCACACAACTTTCTCTTACCTTTCGTAATCTAAAGTTGTGTTCTGTGCCTGTCACACCAGATTTTTCGTGTCGACATATATTTAGTTTCCGCCAATATATTGGAATATGAGATGTCAAATTTATAAACATGGGGAAATATTTATATTTTGTTACCATGGCAACCATTTCTTCTCTTTCCTATGAAGCACAAGAGTAAAGTGTGCTTCAAACAATTTTGAGGGCAAAACGAGTATTTGAAAGAGCATCTAAAAAAAAAATTGATTTTTGAATTTTAATCAAAATTGTTAAATAGAGCGATTTTTGAGAAAATCGAAAAAAAGTGAAAAAGTACATCAGTAAAGTACTAGTACTTTTTGGCCGATTTTGATTAAAAGCTTATTTTCACGCCCCTGGGGGATGTTTAACTTATATATAAAATTTCATCCTCATAGCTTTCCTTCATGCTTAAAAGTGAACACACACACACACACACACGAGACAGACAGACCATGTCGCAAAAACAACTTTTTTACGAAAAATTATTCATTAGAATCCAACACTTCATACAAATTTGATGAAAATGGAAACGACTAAAATTGATTATTTAATTAATTTGCATGATTTTTACTATTTGAATAAAAACACATTTAAGTGGGTTGAAATCTTAAAATAAAGGTGAGAAATCAAGATTATCTTTAAATGTCTAAATGACCTTCGTAAAGACAAAAAAGTATTTCAGGATTGAAGAAAAAAAAATTTGAAAGTAGGAAAAAAAAGGATTAATAAAATTTTTAAGAATTAAACCTTCTATCCACCGGTAAACTAAAAGCCGTAAAAATAGAATATTCCCAAAAAAGAAATATAAAAGCTTATAAATTGTCAGGATTATTCAAGATGATTGATTAAATTGGCATTTAAGGATAGGGAAGGGATCTTTACATTGAAAATTTTTTAGGATTTTTTTTTTTTTTTTAAGGTCCTTTTCGCCAACTAAGACCATTTAGACCCCATCCCGGCCAAGAGCCTGTGATATTTTTAAACAAATGAATTTGACATTTCAATTGGCTGCTTGATTTCGGATGGGTGATCACAACCTCTATCAAATGATTCATTCACTCTAAAGGTTATAAATGCCGGAAAACAAACAAAACAGTGAAAAAATAAATAAATAAATAAATCTAATGTTATAATAATTATAATTTAAAAATGAAAGGTAAAAAAAAATTGAGAAATAAAGTATCATTATAATAACTATAAAGTTTCCAAGTAAAGAAAAAAGAAATTAATTTACAATTATTGTTAGTGATTATCTATGTTCAAAGTAATTTTGTAAAATTTTTATTCCGTAATCAAAGAAATTCTTTAAAAAAAACGTTTATATGCTGATTTATAAAGCCTTGATAATTATATTTTTTACTATTAAATATTAATTATGATATCATTTTATATATATATTTATATGGCACGTGGATAATGTGGAATTTTTAAATAGTTGGTTGTTGGTAATTGTAATTAATAATTAGAGTTAATTAATTTAAGATTGGAGTAACCTTGGATTAAAGATTGCTTAAAGTTGTTACATGTCGTGATTGGATTAGTAAAATTGCAAAATTTCATGATTTAAGTGTATGAAAATAGTTAATTAATATTCATAATGCAATAGAAATTTTAAGGATCCATCCAATGATATTCATGAAGCGTGAAGCTTTCGAATTTTTCTAAGTTATAATAAAATTAAATTTAAATAGTATACTAATAGTATAGTATAGTATACTAGTGTCTTAAGTGAAGAGAGAAGTGCAAGATGATAATAAGAGGCAAAAAAATTCTTCCATCTAAAACCTCGTTAATAAGTAAATATTTTTAAATAATACCGAAAGTTAAAATTGGTTTATCAAACAAATGAATATAATTTTGGAGTTTAGGCTTTCACTATTGTTATCATTAGTAAAATAATTTGATTTTCGGTTTAACTGTGGTTTATTTGTAAATATTACAACGTTTCTCAATTGAGATTGTCTGAGATGTAACAACCTTTATAATCTTAGCTGAATTGTACCAGAAGAAGGCCACAGAATGAGTGGCCGAAACGTTGTAATTTTTACAAATAAAAAACCACAGTTAAACCGAAAATGAATATCAATTTTCAAGAATTATAATATTTTAATGTCCAAAAGGTCTACCTATTACTAGTAGTACTTAAAGTATTTAATTTAAAATGCCAAAACAAACGATTTTTTAACAATATAAGAGAGCACTAAACTAGTTCAAAACAAAATGGGGAAAAATAAATTTTTAATCGTGATGAAGATTAGACCATTTGCTAACTCCCTCGCCGTTTTTAAATTTTTTTTTTTAATTTTCCCTTTCGGATGCTGAGGCCATTTGGGAATGTATTGCATAAATATTGATTTAAATTATTTGTATCGATGGCAATTGGGAGACGTTCCACATACTCGTTTTTCGAGTCTCCCCACCTAAGTTTCCGCTGTGCTTCTCTGCAACAATCTTGGAAGCTGTTACCAGGGTTCCATCCACCTCTCCCCGAACGGAGGTTTGAGATGATGACAAATGTCAATATTGATATTTTGTTTTCAGTTCGACTGTGGGTTATTTGTAAAAATTACAACGTTTCGGCCACTCATTCAGTGGCCTTCTTCAGATACAATTCAGTTAAGATTACATAGGTTATTATTTCTGTGATTTTTAATTCAAATAATATTGTCACAGATGTAATAACGTTTGAAATCTTATATCTGAAGAAATCCACAGAATTAGTGGCCTTTGTAATTTTTACAAATAAACCACAGTTAAAGCGAAAACAAAATTCTTTCATTCGACATCAAATGATATAAATAAATATGCCTGAACCCCACTTATATCGTACGTAAATACAATAATAAGCTTTTAGACTCAATATGACCTAAAATGTCGAAAAGACTTAGAAAAAAATTTTTTTATTAATAGGCCTAATAATTCTATATTTTTACTTTCCATGTCAAATTGTTTTTCCCCTCTTTTGTTTAGTATTCAACAGATGATTGTTTATATTCTTTGAGCGAAACAACAAACTGAACAATCTTTTGTCTATCTTTATTTGAGAGTGTGAAGTGATATTTCAACACAAGGGGTGCCAGTTTTTCCTCCCCTTTGGGTATACATCAAACCACAGGGGGTCTAAACCACTTCAAAACATCACATTGAATATATGAATAATTGATAAATTTATTTTATACCATCTCCGGAAACGTCCTAATTGAACCCTTTGGCCCTTCGTGTATTGTGTTTATAGGAATATTTACATACCCGGGTATTTAAGTATTATCAAAATTCCAGTCATGTAGTCACTTAATGGAATTGTTATTGAATAATAAAATAGAGGCAAGTGATCAGTAAATTTTTCTTTTAAAGGCCATTAGTCAACGAGAAGGGTTGTTACCAACAACACTTGAGTTACATCTTAATGTATGATCGTGAATGAACGCGTAGCTCAAAGGTTAAAGTTTAATTGGAGCGCATTCCTTTCTCTCTCTGGAGGGGACAAAAAAATTTGACAAACATCAAATCAAATATGTTGAAAGGTTTGGGAATAGAGAAGAAAAAGGATTAGGTCTAAAGTTATTTAACATCTTGAAAGGACAGAAAGACAGTTAGTAGAAATTAAATTTTAAAAAAATTTTAATAGTTGAAGATTCGTGATCTTCATCAGAACAACTAAGTATCATGAAATAGAGAAAAAAAAATCAGATGAGGAGTAATAAAATAAATTAGATTTAACCATAGGCTCTAATTGAAAGATTGTATTAAATAATATTTTTTAATCATTTAAAATAATCTTTCAACTAAAGCCTACGGTTGAGTGTTTAAATCTAATTTATTTTCTTATGATTTTTACAAGTATTTTATTATGAATATTTTTTGCTAGACGACCTGACGTCTGACCTGATGCTTTAAGTGTTTATGAGGAAGGGTGGCATAAGAGGAGTGGCGTAACTAAAGGGAAGCAAATGGAAGCAACCCCGGCATTAGGGGGCCCCTTTAAAATTTTATATTAAAAAAAAAATCATATATTTAATTAGCTTTTTTTAGTTTATAGATATCGTTTAGAAATATTAAAATATGAAATAAAAAAAAAATATTAGTAAAGGCCCCATAGCTAGAATTTGCTTATGGGCCTAAATAAATCTAGTTACGCCACTTCATAAGAGTAGAAGAAATGTTAGCCTTAACTAGAAGGGTAGCGATAGTTCAGAAGAACATTAAATTCTGGTGCCAAAGGATTTAAAGACATTTAATTATCCTGCAAAAGCAGGGATTTTTTTCGATGTCAATCATTAAAAAGTTAAAATTAATCAATATAAATTAATTAATAGGTAAAACACTAAGTGAAATGTTTCAATTTATTCATTAGTAAAAAATTATACACTTGATAAGTATTTTGATCAGAAGTTTTACAAGCTACTGAAAAATAGTGAAATACGTATCAACAAATTTACTAATGCAAATTGAAACCAATCACCAGGTGTTTTAATTATTAATTAATTTATATTGACTAATGAGGTTCATCGAGATCCCTATAGTTTTTATTAGCAATTATTCTAAATTCAATAGTAGGCCTATTCCTTTGCCATTTATTATAAATTATATCAGGCAGAGGGAAAATCTTCATAGTTAAAAATAACAATGTAAACATGACCTACTCCAAGAAGCAGGGGTAAATTAGGGTAAATTAATAAAGGAAGCAATAAGTAAAGTTAATAAGTAATATTAATACCTTTTTTTTCCCAAGAAAGATGAAATATTTTGAACGTTTCCCACAAGATGATAGGAATGTAAAAGATTATTACAGAGATCTGAGCTTAAGGAGGACAAAGTTTCAGGTAGCACGAAAATAAATCACGTCATGTCAAGCCCTAAAAAAAAACTTGACAAATTATCCAGGATTTTCTATTATCTATTTATTATTAATTCCCAGTCAAGATTGTCTAAATGCCCTTTTCAGTTCTGTTTTAATTAAATATCACAAACAATTAAAATGAAAAAACAATATTGAGGACAGCTCAGGAAATTCCTAGTTAAGTGGAGAGCTTAAAATAAACACAAAAAAAAACTAAGATATTGATGTTTATTTGGGTGTATTTACTTTTTGTGGTGTCTTTGTTAATTAATTCAAAAAAAAGAAAAAAAAAAAACTGCTGCCTCTCATAAAGCCGTTTTGTTCAGGATGGCCACCCATCCAAAAGCTAATGTTTAAATTGCATGACCAACTCAACTGTTTTTTAGCCATTTGCATTTTTATTTTAAATTTTCCAATATGCAAATATAATCCTGACTAAGAATAAATGTTTAAATGAAGAATTTTCAAAACTAATAATGACGTCAATTAATAACAAATTTACGAGTAAATTTGGTAAAAAGAATTTCAAAGTTTCACATTATTAATAAATTCATGAAAATATTTAAAATGTTAATATCATTACTATATATAAAGCGCTAGCCACTCATTTCCGTGCATGTGCCTGTTCTCTCGCTGATTGGCCGAAGTTAGAGGAAGTGGAACCAGTGAGGGAAATTTAAAGTTTTAAGTAAGAGAGGGAAATTTAAAACTTTAAAATTTTTCCAAACAGTGTGCAAGAATAAATTTGATGCATTTGCTCGCGAGCAAGAGGGTACAGGGAGCGCAGCCCCCTGGCAAGTGGAAAAGCCCGCCTTCGTCTTCTAATTTAATATTTTATTTTTTGTAATTTAAAATTTTAGATTCGGCTTTAAAGTAGAAATTTAAAACCTTAAAATTTTGCAATTGCTCGCCTTTGGCGAAAGGGGGGAAAGGCGAGCTTTATCACTTGTATATTAATAAACAATGAAGACTAAATTTTTGATTAGCTCAATGAAGAAACAGGAACCTAATAACTAACAAATACCTTTAAATATCGACAATGACCTCCTTTGTATTGGAATGTGAAAAATCTATAACATCATAGATTAATAGTTATAAAATCAAAACGTCGAAAAAGAAGATAGGCCTACCAGCAAAATATGCAAAATTATTCTCTTTAAATGAATCAACAAAAATTCTATGATTTATTTTTTTCCCCCCCCCCCCCCCCCCCCCTTTACTAATCCTATATCTGGATGAAATGAGAGTAAATACTAAGGGCCGGTTGCTTCACATCTAATTAATTAGTTATTCCTCGGATAAGCTAGTCGACTATAACGTTCGAGTCTTTTCACATCTAGATAAGCTAATTATATGATTAAATAATGGCTCAGATAATAGTTAGTTAGCTAAGATCCAAAGTTCGGTATAAGGCCTAACTAAGGGGTGAAATTAGAACTCGTAATACAAGCCTTTGTTAATTAATTTTTTTTTTTTTTTGGAAATTTTTAAATTTTTCTTAAAAAACTATTAAAATTATATCTAAATTGTTGAGATTGGATTTTTTATTTAATATTTTACATCATTTTATTCATGATCCAATTTTTTTATTGGGAGAAAGTAACACCCTTTTCTCCTGCACTTTTGGGATTCCCTCAATACCTCATTTTTTTTCATTAAGAAATTGATTATGTAAAAAAGAAAGGTGTGTTATGTTAACCTTGGCAAAGAAGTTGCTGAGAGCAAATGACTCATCTTTCGTAGTGTTTAGGAGACAAATATGTCTCATAATCGTTTAATTATTATAAAATTGAAAAGGAAGGTGGAAAGATGGTAGACAGGATATCAGGTGAGGAGTGTTTGTTTTGTAGAGGAGCCGCCCAGAGTAAAGCTCAGTTGAGCGCCCACTGAGACTACAGCCTCCGGACCAAGCGATGCAATTTGCATCCCTCAGGGTGTGGCCCCTCTACTTTCCTTTTCGAAAACAATGATTATCTCATCGACCGAACCATTTTTTATTTTAATTCGATTCCATTCCATTTAAGAGAAATCTTATTTATTCCTCTCTCTCTCTCTCCCTGTCATCGTGAAAGACTTTGACTAGACAAATGCTATTGAGGAAATATCCAAAAGTTGAATAAATAAATAGTCAAATCGGATTTAAATCTTATGTTTGCTATTTTCATACATTCTTCATATATAGACTACTTTTACTTTCTCTTACCTATGTATATATGTAATATATATATAGAGAGAAAGTATTGGATTCATGTCAAAAATTCGATGTCGAGATTTTGATGGATCTTCACGTTTTGAGGTCCCCTGAATCCAAAAAAGTGGTTTTCGCGACATGGTCTGTCTGTGGGTGGGTGGGTGTGTGTGTCTGTGTTCACTTTTAAGCATGAAGGAATTGAGCTATGAGGCTGAAATTTTATATTTAAGTTAAACACCCCCCGGGACCGGAAAAATAAGCTTTTAATCAAAATCGGCCAAAGAGTACTAGTACTTTACTGATGTCTTTTTCAGTTTTTTTCGATTTTCTCAAAATTGGCTCTAACGATTTTGATTAAAATTCAAAAATCAATTATTTTTTAGATGCTCTTTCAAATTTATATTCTCGTTTTGCCCTCAAAATTGTTTGAAGCACACTTTACTCTTGTGCTTCATAGGAAAGATAGGGCAAATGGTTGCCATGGTAACAAAATATAAATATTTTCCCATACTTATAAATTTTACATCTGAATTCAAATATTCCCTACTGCCGGGAACTAAATACATGTCGACACAAAAAAATCTGGTGTGACAAGCACAGTACACAACTTTCGATTACCGAAGGTAAGAGAAAGTTGTGTGCTGTGCGCCGGTCACACCAGATTTTTGATACTATTGATCATAAAAAACAATTATGAGGAAAAAATGGAAACTTCATAACAAGAGATTTTGATTATTTATTTTGCCTTTAGCAATTCGAAGTGACATATTGATAATCTAATGAGATAAATTAAATTAAAAACATTAAAAAAATAGTTCAATTGATGAAGATCTGTGGATATAGGCTTAATGGTGATGGAGTCAGGAAAAAAGCAAGACAATTGCAGCCAAATGTTCTTTTATTTAAATTCTCGCCCTCACGGCTGACGTTTCGGCCCGAGGTCTAGGGCATCTTCAGAGCCGGCTTTTTGATTATTGCCAGCCGGCCGGCCGTCAGAGCATTTAAATAAAATAATATTTGGCTGCAATTGTCTTGTTTTGTTCCTGAATCCATCACCATTAAAAAATAGGTGATTTAATGAAGTTGGAGATAGAAATTCCAATGGTCCAAACAGCTGGAGAGACAGACAGACGGACACTCCGCAAATATATATATGAGTTGAATAATTTATTTGGAGTTTAAATTCCTATTTAAATTTCTTCATAATCCTTAATAAAATAATTATTAGTACAAGTATTCAAAACGGAGTAAGTTTTTTTTTTATCTATAAAATACTGTAATTAAAGATGCAATAAATATTTCCATGAATAATAATAATAATATGAAAAATTATTATAGTTAAATAAATATAAGGAGAAAATATGTTATGAACTTGTCTTTTATCGCACGCGCACACAAATTCCATTTATTTATTAAAAAAAAAAAGCATTTCGTAATTATTTTAATACTTAAAGAAAATTAATAATAAATAAGGATAAATGAAGCGTAAGTATTTTAATTGTATGGAAATATCACGTGATTAATAAATAAATAAATACACTTCTAAATTTGGGTAAAATTGTAAAAAATGAATTCAAAGTTCAAAATAAATAAATAAATAAAGGGCAAAATGAATAGCGGCAACATCAATACGATCTTTAATATTTGTTTTGGTTTGAATTATCAATTTTTTAACACTAATTAAAATAATAATATTTTTTTAATGATAATAATAATTTAAGATGATCCAGTAAGATGTAGAATAATCTTGAAAATAAAATAATTAATTTATTGATATTTTAAGTTGAATTTGGAAAATTTTTGTTTCCATTTTTCTACGTGATACGGCGTAAAATTTTTTTCTTTTTTTCGAATTTTTATTTGAAAAATAATGGCCTTAATAAAAGTTAAATTCTAAAAAATAAATTGCTATATTCAAATAATTATGTAAATGTTTTAATAGAGTATATTTACTCTAACCAGGTCGTTCGGTCGGATAACGTTTTTTTTTGGAAGCCATTTAAGGACAAAGTATTAGTTAATTCAATCTATTTACATATAAGAAAATCTATATAATAGTAATTCGAATAGAGAAAAATTTTTTGTTTATAAATTTATTTCAAAATAAAAATCATGCTGTCTTTTACTATAATGAACCTACTCAACTGACGGTGAGACAACAAAATAAAGTAACGCAAAAAAGTAAAAAAGAAGACAAATTTCATCTATCAATTTTAATATATGGCTGCAAAGGGATGTTGAAGAAGCAAGGGCGGATACAAGGGGGAGGGGGGGGGGGGTAAAGGGGGTATTTACTCCCCTGAGATTTGAAAAAAAAATACTTTTTTTCGAAAAAAAATGTATTTTGAATGTAAAATTTTAAAAATTACTACTTAAAAATTTGATTTGTATTTATATTCTGACAAACAAGTACAGAATGCGCCTTTAAATTACCGAAATTAAGAAAAAATTGTGTGCTGTGGGACCAATCACTCTAGATTACCTTCCCCCCCCCCCCGAGAAACACTTCTGGATCCGCCACTGTGTAGAAGAAGAATCAAAAGTCCCGACTAGCTTGGGACTAACAAAGTATATTAATATAATAATAGCCTTAAGAGAATTGAGCCTGTTGTTAGCAAATAATCCTATTTACTTGCTGAGGGGGCTGGGGCACCGCGTTTGCCCTCTTAGGGCGACGTGAACATTTTTCTATACAAAATATTACACATTAATACATGGGCGTACCCAGCGAGGGGCAGAGGGGGCAGCTGCCCCCTCTAGAAGCAAGAAATAAAAAATTAAATGCTTAAAAAGTGATGAAACGAAACAAAATTAGGTAGGACGATGGCGACGGGGACTCGATAGGACTCGAGGGTTTTTATGCCTTATATTCGAAGGCTTTTCTCCTCTATATAATAAAAAAAAAGCTATGTCACAATCTGGAAGGCCATGATCTGCCCCCTCCCCCTGGACGACCATGTTCTGCCCCCCTCTAGATTTGATCCTGGGTACGCCCTTGCATTAATATTATTACTTTATAAAATCAAAGTAAGTTTGACCAGCATTTTACCATAATGTAAGTTGCGCTGAATTCGAAATGAAGAAAAACAAGGTTTGTCCTGAGATTTGACATGGGGCGCCCCGAAAAAATTCTGATAATTAAGGGTGCCGGAAAGTGAAAAAGTTTGGGAACCCCTGAGATTAAAAGTGATACAAAAAAGAAGAAATTGAGAAATCTCTTTTCTTAAGGTCATTCATAGAAATTATAACGATTCGATAAATTGAAGAAGTTAGTCTCCACGATACTTAAGACTACCGAAAAATAAATACAGTCTAGTAAATAATTAAATAAATAATTATCAAACTTCTTAGCCAGAATGCTTAAACCCACGACACAATCAAATTGGTTAAATATTATTAAATTTAAACGATCAACCGTAAACATTATGAAACATTTGAAAGATAATAGTTTTAGTCCAGACAAAATATCCTCTAGAATAATCAGATTTTGGAGTAAAAAATTGAGATGTATAAGAAGATTTTGTATTTTATACCAACTTATTTATTCAATAAATTTTTTTTCGGTTTGTAAAATTATTATTTATCGAATTTTTTACTTTCTCTACCTATGTATATATGTAATATATATATAGAGAGAAAGTATTGGTTTCATGTCAAAAATTCGATGTCGAGATTTTGATGGATCTTCACGTTTTGAGGTCCCCTGAATCCAAAAAGTGGTTTTCGCGACATGGTCTGTCTGTGTGTGTGGGTGGGTGGGTGTGTGTGTGTGTGTGTGTGTGTGTGTGTTCAATTTTAAGCATGAAGGAATTGAGCTATGAGGTTGAAATTTTATATTTAAGTTAAACATCTCCCGGGACCGGAAAAATAAGCTTTTAATCAAAATCGGCCAAAGAGTACTAGTACTTTACTGATGTACTTTTTCAGTTTTTTTCGATTTTCTCAAAATTTGCTCCAACGATTTTTTTTAAAATTCAAAAATCAATTATTTTTTAGATGCTCTTTAAAATGTATATTCTCATTTTGCAATTGAAATCTTCTGAAGACCACTTTACTCTTGTATTTCATAGGGAAGATAGGAAAAATGGTTGCTATGGTAACATAATATAAATATTTTCCCACACTTATAAATTTTACATCTGAATTCAAATGTTCCGTACTGTCGGGAACTAAATATATGTCGACACAAAAATCTGGTGTGACAAGCACAGAACACAACTTTCGATTACCGAAGGTAAGAGAAAGTTGTGTGCTGTGCGCCAGTCACACCAGATTTTTTTAATAAAATGACCACAAAAATGATAATAATTGAAATTTAGGATGACTTGTCTTTGGGCGTTGGCAGTATTTTTGCAAGGTGTTGTGTGTTTATATTATCTTTATAATGTAACTGTCTTGAAACGAAATCAAAAGGCGTTTTCTCTTCTTTAAATGCTCTTTTGTCCTATGTATCAGGTAATAAATTTTTTATAATTTGAACAATGATTTTATTATTTTTTTTTTTTAAACAAATTTTAAGATTCTTATAATTAAAAATTAAATATAGTCTTTTGTTACTGGACCAAGAGGTCAAGAGTTAGTCATAGTTTCTCTGGTGCAATATTTTGATAAACTGAACATTGACCTAGATAGATAGATTAATACTCACTCGATTTATGATTTGAAAAATAATAAATAAATATCGGGTTAATGCGTGTCAGTATTTTTTTTTAAAGCGAGGCTGTCACGTTTGCGCCTTCAACTTCAACTTCATTGATTTGGAGTTGAGGGTCCCCTTACAAGGCGATGGAATGCGTATGACCCTTTGAGCGCCCCAGCCGGGACTCGTATACCGCTCCTTCCGCCCGCACACACAGACAGACAGACACTCATTTATGCTTGCAAACAAGATATGAGCAACAAACACACACGGGAGCATCTTGAGACAAATTACACTAACGGGTTGTTGGTTTTAATACGGCTCCGAATTTGTAGACTCCAGGCGATGATGTCATCAGACACGCAATAAGCAATGAAAAAGAATTATCTTGATTTCATTTGCATTTTATTTTAGAATTTTTTTTTTTTTTTTTTTTTTGAAAGAGAAAAAAAAATTAAAGATTATATATCGAGAGAAATTAAAATAAAATAAGGATTTATTATTATATTATGAAAAACTCAAAGCTTTTTTTTTAATTATAAAAAAATGATTTTATTTCATTCCGCCCTTTCTAGAAACAAATTATGTCTTCTTCAGGAGTAAGAAAAATTTATTATTTCTAAGCATGTATGCTTTTTAGTATAAATAAAATATAAATTTATTAACGATCAACTTGGAGGCATCAGCCCTCAACAAACACAAAAAATTTAAATGCAATAACAAAATAAAAAATCTGGTGTGACTGGTCGCACAGCAACACAAATTTCTCTTACCTTCGGTAATCGAAAGTTGTGTTCTGTGCTTGTCCCACCAGATTTTTTTGTGTCGAGATATATTTAGTTTCCGCCTATATATTAGAATTCAAGATGTAAAATTTATAAACATGGGAAAATATTTTTTATATTTAGTTATCATGGCAACGATTTCTCCTATCTTTCCTATGAAGCACAAGAGTAAAGTGTGCTTTAAACAATTTTGAGGGCAAAACGAGAGAGAAAGAGCTTCTAAAAATTAATTGATTTTTGAATTTTAATCAAAATCGTTAGAGCGAATTTTGAGAAAATCCAAAAAAAAAACTGAAAAAGTACATCAGGGAAAATCCGTGGTAAAAAGGTAAAATGTTATCTACGGACGGGAAAAAAATTCCGTGCCGGTGGAAAAAATTTAGTTTCTTTAAAAAAAAAAGTTTTCCGCAGAAAAATTTATGAGTTCAGCCCCCCCCCCCCCGAAAAAATTTCTATATACGCCACTGATCTATTATACAACCTTTAAAGTAAAGTGTAATGACACCGTAATCAAAATAAGGAAGAAAAAAAATAAACAAAATTTTTCTTTCAACTGTTAATTTATAAAATCCATTAATTTAATAAATCATGTTTTATATAAAAACATCGGAAGCTAAAAATTATCCGTCCATAAAAAGAAGATTGAAAGAATTGTAAAAAAAAGACAAATTTTGTTTGGTAAATGGATATATAAAATTCAATACTAAAATGCAAAACACAAGGAATTCCAAGCCAACATCCCTAACTATAAATTACTAAATCGTAAAATTCTTATTATTTATAGACAAAAGATACTGCTGAAAATATTACTACCGTTGTATATTAAGGATGATTTTATTTATTTTTGATCGCAACAATTTATCTATCCGTTTTAGAGTTTAATTTGCATTTTTTCCAGATGACATCAACACTTTTGCCTGACCTTTCTATCCTTCTATCTCTCTCACTCACGAAAACAGGCTCAACACACACAGACAGACAGTTCAAAGTGCAGATATACGATGATGAGAAAACGTTTTTGAACTTCCGAAACCGCTGATCATAATTTCCTGTGCGGAGTAGAATCCTTATTGGGTCTGTTGAAAGTATTACGTGTGGGACATTGGGACGTGGGACGTGTGGACGCACGTGTCCTCCTCGTCAAAAAGGGCTTCTTCCCTTTTCCGATCACCTAATCGCTCAATGGACGGTGTGACACGCGTCACACACACACACACACACACACACACGCACACCACACACCCACCACACACACACCCGTATAAAAAACAAGTCTTTTCAATTCAAAGGATGACAAGAAAGCAAAGGCAAATAACCCTTTGAGACAGCTGTAGTGTGGGTGGTCAAATGTTGGACATTTTTCAATCTATTTATATCAAGTGAATGCTCACACCTGGAATTTGTCAATTCGAAATTGGATACTCTTTCTTAACATTTGAATTCTTAAATTCCAATTTATTTATTTCTTCCCCCGCTTTTCAAATTTCCCATAAGAAATTTTAGTAAATTTTTAAGTATAAATTTTTAAGTATAAATTTTTTTATCTTATATCAAATAAATTTTAAAATTTTATATCAAAAATAAAATTTTATTGCCAAAAAAAGTATTTTTCTCAAATCTCAGGGTTGAGGGATAATTACTCCCTTTACCCCCCCCCTTGTATCCGCCCTTGATCGGGGGCCATTTAGACCCCTATCTATTTCAGTAGATTGGAAGCCAATTAACTTAATATACATTTTTGTCGATGGGTGCATAAGGTCCGAAGACCTATAATGACCAGTGGTCATATGCAACCAGGAAGAAAATAAAAACAAAAGGAGAAGCATAAAAGGGGAACTCAATTGCGGGAACTGAGAAGATGCCTGTTGAGATTAGACTTGAAAGTCTGAAGATTGCAGGTTTTGGGGAAGATAGACGCAGGGAGCTTATCATACGTATTTCCTTTAATATCACTCTAAAATAAGAGATTTTCGTTTTGTATCTGAGATAAACGAAAATACACGGGATAATAAACTAGATTTCGAAATGTTTACTTTTTAACAAGTAACCTTCAAAGAGATGGTTTAGAAAAAAAAATATCTAAATATTTAAGAAAAGAACAATATATTCATTTTTCTAATTCATAAATATTGATAAAACGCAATGTTTAAAAGAAGATTGTTGATTTAAAATTCAAATGTATGTATTTTGATGTATCTTCTGCCTCAATCAATAAATAAATCTAGTGTATTTTAAAATATCTGTTATTAGAATTTTTTTTCCCTAAGATATTTTATTCAAGTCATAGATATATTTAACATAAGTGTGTTTTTTTGATGTCAAGCCAACCCAGAATCTCCACCCTTTCCGGGCCATCGGTGTTATCCATTGCACCAGGCCAACGGACCTCGACCTAAACCAACAAAACTCACTACCCAAATTTGACAGTGCATTTTTCTAACAAGAGAACAAATGAAAATTTTTATCGAAACATTTCTCACTTATCCGCTGCTTTTTAAACTAGAAGGGTGATAGACATCTGCTCTAGCACCCTACTGTAAGCAGTAAAGCCCATAGGGCTGGGTTGTCGTATTAAAACAATTTAATTACGGTGCGAACAAAATTTCTTGATATACTATAATATT
>JAKCPI010029701.1:0-33286 GCA_023213315.1 Euborellia annulipes | reverse complement strand
ATCGCGTAAGTAAGGCTTGGGCCAAGCGTCACTAGTATTGGTTGAGGCCTGTGGCAAGTCTTAGCTGAGCATTGGGCGAGGCTTGGTCAAGCCTTGGGGAACAAACAACAAGGGAGATGACCCAAGCCTCTTGAAACAAAAAAAACCTAGTTTTGGGAAAAAAAGAGTTTTCCGATTCTTTGAAAAACAAAAAATGTGGATGGTCGATCCAGGGAACAAAAAATCAAAGTTTAAAAAAAAAATTGTTCTTCGAGAGAATCTTCTTCATTTTTTCATGCTTTTACACTCTTGTACACGATTGTTATAGTGATATGACTTTTTTCCAAGCTACTTGATTTGCCCGTAAATCAATTATTCATTGGGCCAAGCCTTTTGGCAGTCTTGATCCACCCTTGGCGTACCCAGCTGTGGGTGAAAATGGCAATCACCATTAAAAAATAAAAAAAAAAATAAATTATTTCCTTCAAATAGCATAAAACAAATCTAGAAAAAAAAAAATAACTTACCTATCCCACCATGATAGAGAGGTTTGTCCTTCAGCTATTTTAATGCTGAAGGACAAACATCTACTGTATTTCCCTATAGGGAGGCTATTTTAATGTTGGGGTAGGTAAGTTATCAAAACTACCAATAGGTTATGACTTCAAAAAAAATAAATTTTGATAAAATCATTTGTAAAATTTTTAAAAATATTAATTTAATAAAATTAAAATTTATATAGCCTAAAAAAAATTTTTAATAAAATCACTAGAAAAATTTGCTTTTTTTAGTATTTTAATTTTTTTTTTTTATTTCTTTTTTAATATTTTTAATTTTTTTATTTTTATTTTAAAAAATTAAATGTTTTTTTTTTTTTTTTTTTCATTTATTTTTTTTTTCAAGTTTTGATGTTATCTATGTATTATAATATTTTAATTTCATATAAAATGTTTTTAGAAATTAAAAATACAGGGTCTATATAATAAATATTTTGGAAAAAAATGAATTTCTTACTCTTTTAATTTTTTTTTTTTTTTTTAATTTAAAAGATTTTATTTTTAAAAATAAATGAAACGAAAAAGACCTCCTCCTTCTTTGCCCCTCCTATAGGATGCCAGGGGGGGGGAAATGTACCCTTGCCCCCCCCCCCGAGTTCCGGCTCCGGTTTAATAATATAATACTTTTGGGCCAAGCCTTGGTCCATTGGTAACTCCGGGGAAACAGGGATATAATACCATTGGGTTGGTCCATTGATGATCCCAAGGCAATTTAATACCAAATGGGCCAAAGCTTGGACCAGGGTTGGTCCAATGGTCACTATCCAAGGCAACTGGCTTAAGGTTCGACCAATTGTCACCATTGGCAATTCCTATCTCGGTTCTAACCGTATACACTCTTAAGACAGAGGAGTTATTCGAGCAATTTTTCATGTGCTTTTATCCAACTTTTCTTTATTCCTCCGGTCGTAGATGCCCCCCCAATACATGTGTGACGTCACAACCTAAAATTAAAAATTCCAAATATCTTTTCAACTTTGTGAGTATTAGTAGATAAATGAAAATTTGTCTGCGCGAAATTAAATAAACATTTGTGCCCTCCCCTCTGAATGGCCCTTGAGTTTAATTGTGAAGAGGGAAGATTATTCTGATGGCAGATTTGTGGTCAAAGGGAGAGAGAGAAATTCCATGCATAACTATCTCTCTCTCTCTCTTCTCCCCTACCCCTGTTGTTTTTAAGAGACAAAATTACAACAAAATGCAAAGGAATTTCCTTTCCTTCTTCTACAAAGGAACAACGTAATAATAAAATGATGGCATTTATTAAGATTGACCGAATCTCTTATTAAATATTTAAAAATATTTAGTAAAAAGAAAATTCTAATGCGTGATTAAAATTATAGATCCCTATCAACTTGTATACTAAATAAGCCAACCGGAAGTGGTACTTAACCTAAAAATAAGTTTTTTTTTTTTTTAATTTTCATCCTATTCACTTGTATACATGTGTCTCTTATTATTAATTTTGAAATAAAAGACATTAAATAAAACACAATTTTAATTAATTAAGTATAATTTGTATGTAAATTACACAAATAAATATAGGCCCTAAATATATACATTCTACATCCTTTTGTTTCAGTGCCGATCAAATAATAAAAAAAATTCTGTTTGTTTTTTGTTTTGTATTAACAACGCATTTGAAATTATTTCAGTCTGAATTTTCAATTCAATCTATAGAATTTTAAAGGCGTCAAAATAGGGATTTGATAAATTTTAATTTTGTAAAGAGGTTATTATATAAGTATAAATATATACATTCTACATCCTTTAGTTTCTGTGCCGATCAATATAAAAAAAAAAAATAATAATAAATTATTTCCCAATTATTATTTTTTTTTATAAACAATTCTATAAATTAAATTTCAATTAATTAGTGAAATATATAGACTTAATTATTTATTTGATTATTAAAATAATTTTTTTTTTAATAACATCTCTATATTATGAGTGAGTTTTTTTTTTTTTTTCATTTGTGTTGTTGAGATTTTAAATAAAGCGATTAGTTAGTTGGGCTTATAAATAAATAAGACATGTCTTTGCTTGACTTGACACACTCATCACATGACGACAAGAAAGAAAGAAAGAGATGGAGTATACACTGTGTATTCTTTATTCCCACGTGGTCTCTTTGATTGGAGGCCACCCAAACAAACAAGACTTCTTTTTGGTTTAATATAAATAAATAGAATGGTTGGAACCAAAATAAATGATTTTGAGGGGAGGGAAGGAGGGGGCAATTGTTGTCTTAGTCACGGCCTATTTGATTGACTTGCATAAATTAATTAAAAATGTGAGATTTAATTAAATAATGATGAAAATTAAAATTTAATAGTTAATATTTTACTAATTATAGAATGTTAATTTAAGGAGCTTCAGGAGGCCACATTGAATCTTTGGTCCGCAAATACTGAGGCATTTTAAAGTATTTTTTTATGCAGTATTTTTTTCAATTAATTAAATTCGTGAGCATTTTACTTAATAGAAAGCTTTTTTAAATTATTATAAATTCAAAAAAAAATTTTTTTTTATATTTATACAAAATGCGAAAAAAATTTCTATTATGATAATTGTAATTTTTTTTTTTTTTTTTTAATCTAAAAATGTAAAATTCATTAATATCCAATCAATAAATAAATAAATTGGTCACAAAAGTAAAAAAAATAAATAAAACGACTAAATAGTTGAGCACTCTTGTAAAAGATGGCAGTCTAGTCTAACAGCCGGCATTATCAGATCACTTATAATTAATGCTGTTATAAATTATATATAATATTTAGAAACTATTCATTATCAAAAGATGAACGAAAATCAACCAAATGGATGCGTTTAAATATACAGTAGCTACCATTCTGCCATCTGTCGGCAAATTGTCTTTTTTGGCTCTTGTTTTTTACAAAAATCTTCCGTAAATAAATTAAAAAAAAAAAATCCGTCAAGTAGTTTTCGAGTTTTAGCATAATAAAGGAAAAGTTAAAATTAAAAATCTCCCAATTATTAATTTTACCTTTATTTTATTAACAAATTTCCTGACCCATCTCAACGTTATTTTTCTTTAAATGAATTAAGTGATTCATCATCGTTAGAATCATCATCGATTCGATTAGATGATATTAGAGTCATAACACAGATGTTTCTGCCCTTTTATTATTAGGAAATAAACATTTGAATAAATTAAAGGGGGCTGTCAAATGATAGAGTTTTTAACTTTAATGACGTCACCATTATTACGCAGGATATCACAAAATTTTTTGACAAATAGAAAATAAATTGTAATCCATTTAGGGGAAGGGGAGCTAATTTTCTTTTCCAGCAACCACCGTACACTTGTGGAAATAATTTTTAGAATTCCTCAGAATTAAAATTAAAAAAAATAAAAATTGCCCATCAAAATCCGTCAAGTAGTTTAGAAGTTTTTTTTTTTAGAGTTCTAAAGGAAAAAAAAGTAAAAATTAAATCTCCCAATTATTTTTCTACAATTAATGATATATTTTTTTGTCATTTATACGAAAATTTGCATTAAATTCAATTTTATTTACAGATTTTAATTATATAAAAAAAAAAATATTTTTAATTTCTCATTTAAAATACGAGCGAGTAATTAACAGAAAGAATTTCTTTTTTTTTTTTTTTTTGATAATTAAAAAAATTAAAATTTATATATCATTAATTATAGAATAATAATTGCGAGATTTAATTTTTACTTTTTTTTCCTTTAGAACTCTAAAAAAAACTTTTCAACTACTTGACGGATTTTTATGGGCAATTTTTTTTTTTTTTTTTTTTTTTTTTTTTTTTTTATTCTGAGGAATCCTAAAAATTCTTTCTGCAAGTCTCCGGTGGTTACTGGATGGAGAAACAAAAATCATTTTTTAAATAAAATCTTCATTTTCAAGATTTAATTATACATGACAACACATTTTATCAGTTTCGGTCAATAATAAGCCATCAACAGGTCTGTAATAACAAATAAAAAGACTTAATTATACAAAAGGACCCATTTTATCAGTTTCGGTCATTAAGTGACCATCATCAGGTATTTAATAACAGACACAAACAAGTGAATATAACTTTTAAAGAATACATATTAAATTTCTTGAAATAAGAAACTTATTTTATTTTTATTAAATTTATTAAGATTACGGTGTCATTTGAGAGTTTTATTTTATTTTTTTTTTTTTTTTACGAAGTTTAAAAAAAAAACCAACCACATTTATTCTTGCTCTTCTCTCTTGTAATTTCCAATCACAACAACAACAACAACAACAGCAAAAAATCCCCGGACCGTCATCTGTTGTTCACCCGGGACATCCACACCCCCCGCTGCACACACTCTCTTATCCAATTGCATATTAATAGCGACAGCTATATGTGTGTGTGTGTGTGTGTGTGTGTGACACTCCCAATTGAATCTAATTGAACAAGCTCTCTTGTCGGACCAACTCTTTCGTTTAAACATGTGTACATAACGTGTTTGTGTTTATAAGCACACATGTGAGGGAGGGCAATTGGTTCTGGTTAATTAGAGTCACGATGTATTCAAGCGCTGAGGGTATTATTTTAAATAAAAAATAATTATTCTTTTCTCATACCCGAAATTTCAGACAATACCCCAAATTCATAGTGGTTGACTCAACCATTTTTCCTATTTAAAATTCCGTTATTTTCTCAACAAATACAAAGTCTGGTGGTTCTAGTTCTTGAAAGAATTAGGAAGAAATTAGGTGAATTGGAATCTGTTGACAAATTGCTGCTTTAGGAGTTCCGTGAATGAACAGTACATTCAAAGTATTGTCCATCCCTAGCCACTACTTTTTCCCATCTTTTTTGGCAGCATTCGGATATCACGTCATCTTCTGTGAGTATCCACGATTCTTGAAAGAATTAGGAAGAAATTTTTTTTTTTTATTTTAAAATTGGCCCCGGTTGCCCGACAATGGCTCCATTTGGCCAGTTAAAATTGCTATCTTAGAGATCTTGAAGATGGATCTTGGCACAAGAAGGGATCCTAACTAACAGACACATCTGCTCAGCCGGCAAACTTAAATTATTTAAGATTCACAAATACTGCAGATTCTTAAAAGATGTCTAATAATAGCAGCGGTCCTTTTACATTTGACATTAGGCCATGCAAGGATGATTGATATTTTGGTCGGGAAGACTATCCCTGGAACTTGATACAATTGATATTCGTTTCGATTTTTCACACTCTAAAAACATATGATTAAGGTCGCATATCGATTCATTATCGCAAGAGCAGAAAGGTGACTTCTTCAAACCGATACGATGGAGATTGGCTGGTGTTGGGAAGTGGCCGATCCTTAGTCTAATGATATTAGTGGTTAACTTTTTAAAAAGATAAAGACTGTCAAATTACGGCTTGGAGGGAATCTCAAAGACGTGAGCCCCCTTCACACGGCTCGTCTCCCTCCAATACCTATCCCATTCTTGATATGCCTTCCTCTTAAAAAAATTGTAAGTAGGAAGAAATTAAGTGAATTGGAATCTATTATTTGACAAATTGCTGCTTCTAGGAGTTCCGTGAATGAACAGTACATTCAAAGTATTGTCCATCACTAGTCCCAACTTTCTGGCAGCATTCGGATACCACGTCATCTTCTGTGACTACCCACTAATCGATACAATTTTTAGTATACGCATATGATCGCAGCTCAGACAGGCCATGTACCATCGACCGAAACAAATCAGAAGAGACAATGTCTGGTGGGGTAGGACTTCCCAATTGAGTGTGTCTCCAAATAGATACCGGAAATACATGCAGACGAGCATTATCATGTAGAAGATGAATTTTGTCATGTCAGTAGTAATGGGGAGGGTTTTCCTTGAGTGTTGGGCTCAATCTCATTAATTCTGTTCGGTAGAGAGCTCCAGTAATGATTGAGCACGACACCTAAAGGGTTGGGTTAGGTTGAAGTGGCCGTTCCCAGAGAGTGAACACACTTAGGCCACCACGGTGGGGCTATTTCCCTTTCCTACCCTAAGAGGAGACTTCGGCAGGATGTTAGAATTTGCGGCAAGCTGGATTCGAACCCGAGCCGTGTAGACTTCCGTAATCCTCAGCTTAGCCATTGCCTCCTAAACGACACCTAATACACAGCATCCATAAATATTCGGTTTGGCTGTCGATGTTGAAGCATGGTCCTGAAGATTTTCTCTCCTTTGGGTTATCTATTTTTCATCTCCATATAGAATCCTTTCTTTCTCTTTAATTATAGAAAAATAATTATTCTTTTCTAATTCCCACATGATGAATTCTGGAATTACTTGACGGATTTTTATTTTTATGTTTAGAGAATTTTTTGTTTTGTTATCAACAGAGAATTCCCAGGGAATAAATATCCCCTCTGGGTGTAATTAAGCCGAGGGTAGGGTCTCAGGTCTCTTTTCCTTTCTTCCTGAGGGATTGATAAGCCTCTCTCTCAGTCTCTCGATCAATGAAACAAATATTTTATACGAGGATGCCTGGCTTTTAAGCGAGGGGTGAGGGAGCCCGTTGTCAGGGAGGGCCACTCACTATAATTTCACTTCTCTCTTACTACCTTCAATATTGATCGAATGAATAACCATTATTTGCCAGACGTATTATCTCTAGCCTTTGCCGTCACGTCAAAGAGAGAGTGAGGGGTTGAAAAATAAAATTCGGGATTTTCAATTTTTTTGGTATTTCTTTTTCAATTTATTAGTCACTAATAAAGAAGACGGAGAAGAAATAATTCCCTGGTTCTTTGTTCATTAAATTTGATTAAGTCTCTTTTATCTTTTACACACACACACACACACACACACTGAACAAAATTAGATTTTATTTTCTGCTACTGACAAATTGCATTTGTGAACTCGGATATAAGAGAGACATGATCTGACTAGTGCTTTTGATAATGAGGCAAAGTAAACGTCATCACCATTGTTAAGGCTCTATAAGTATCGTCCAATTAGATTATTTAAAATAACCTACTCCAAAAACATTCACAAATACATTCCAGACTAGACCAATAGTAACATTACAATCAATTACCTCTGAGCTTGGGCACAGGAACCATAGAATTTTGTATGAAGCAAATATATTTTATTATTGAATAGTAGGCTGGGATGTATAGAGTAAAGGGGTTGGAGAATAGTAACCAGCAAATTTATAGCTCCACTTGACGTCCTTTTATTTGGCAGATATTTCAATGCGTAGGACACAGCGCGGTCATCAGCTTAGAGAAGGCACCTTTAACGGGACGTTAAACATAGGGGCTAAGGCATTTGATATAAATAGACTAAGCCCATCTACTACTATATCCTCGCGGCACTGAAGATGATGTGTGTCCTACGCATCGAAATATCTGCCAAATAAAAGGACGTCAGGTGGAGGTATAAATTTGCTGGTTACTACTCTCCAACCCCTTTACTTTATATTTTATTATTGACGAGTCCTGGTTTTGATCACATGTGCACTTGCACTATGTGTATAATTCCCGATAACTGAAGATGGCCAAATAAATTCAGGCCGAAACGTCTTATCCTAGAAGTTTTATTAACCTGGACAATCCCAATTTGGCTGATATCTCCAATTCTCCATTGTAATCACATCACAGCCACAATCTCAAAATCAACAATAGTAACATTAGCATGGGCGTAACTAGAGGATTTGGGGGGCCATGGAAACCCAGCTATCCTCCTGGGGCCTGGAAGCCCCATATTTCCTCAATTTCTTGGGGTAGGGAGATTTCTGGGAGTGGGGGGGCCACGAGCCTCCTGGAGGGGTCCTCCCGGCACCCCCCATGAACATTAGTAAACAGATTAAAAATAAATCACATCTGAGCCAATCAGGACAAATCTAAGCCCGTCATCTAACAGCTAGCCGAAGCGTCTCCACATATTTTCATGCCTTCAATACAATAGACATAACCTTCTAAACAAAATACTTCCGCATTTCAGTGACCCGCCTAACTTTTCAAAACTGATTAAAAATCCTCAAAGTGAAACCCTTTTGGCCCTGTTTGACTTTGTTAAAAGCAACCAAATAGCGCTCTGATTTTATTGTGTTCTTTTATTAATGTTTTTCCTATAATGTTTTGGTAAATACATTGTTACAATACTTGAAACTCAGAAAGTCTTCATATCAATCTGAAAGAAAAAGTGAAAGCAAACCCACCCAAGAAAAATTGAAGAGGAAATGAAAACATATTCACAATCGTGATTCGTATTTCCGTTCGTACTGACGGGCCGCGGTCGCAGCTATCCGAATGCTTCTGGCAGCGCCGCACAGCAGTGACAATGGGTCGCAACTGCCAGGCAGCTACTGCCGAGATCGGAATTCTACCTTAAAAGTTTCAATATATTATAATTTAATAATACAGCTAGATAATCTAATTAAGAATTCAGTCATAGAGTAGAGGAATTCTCTTAGGCTGAACGCACACCGATTGAGCAAAAACGCTCTTGGACAAAATGTTTTTGACTAATCGTGCCTAAAACTGTTTTTCTATGAGGTAGCTCGGGCCGTTGATGACCGAAATCGGCGGTTCATTCCGGTATTATGGGGTTGCGAGACCAAAAGTCAAAAATCCCGAAAGAGTTAGTTTGGACGTGTTTTTCATTCGAATGTATAAATTTGCAATTTTACTTTATTTAATTTAGCTGTATAGACCAAAAATATAATTAAACAATTTTGCTCAGGCTAATTCTTTCGGGATTTTTGACCTTTGGTCTCGCAACCCCATAACACCGGCTCCCTGGAGCTTGAATGACTTCCGCAAACTCCAACGATGGAAAGCATATAAAAGTTGTACGGTTGTAGGAAAAACGTGAAAATATCCCAACTCAGGGTAGACTATCCAAATGTATTTTCCCAAGAAATGGTGGGAAACAGGTGGATAAAAAGAGTATAAATCCAATTAAAATGGTATTAAAAGCCGGAATAAAAAAATGGAATACAAAAAAAAAAAACCTGAACCAAGGGGAAAATAATTAATATAAATAATATAATATAAATTGAAACAAACTTTTGGGTTTTTTTTTTTACGTAAAAATAAATTGTATCCTTAGATACGGATATTCTTCAATGCTGGACCAAATCGAAATCCAAAAAATAAAAGAAGATCCGGAGATGCGTGGCGATGCGCCGGAAGTTGAAATAGAAGAGACTTCCTGATTCGCGGCATAAGCAAAGAAAAAAGATGCGACAAAACGCATGAAAATTAAATGATGGCGCGTCGATCGGTGTGTAATAGAAAAAGTACATTTTGCCTAAAACGCCCTTCCTCTGGAAATAAATAGGATTTTTTTTCTACCCCCATATTTCCAAGCGTGGTTTCCAACTTCCCTCGTAATAACTTTTCCAATTCTAATTCCTTCTCCTTGAAGAGAGAGTTAATCCCTTGAATCCCGGATTCTTCTAAATTGAATAATTCATCAATTGCAAATTCCAATTTAACACCTATCTCTTTTACAGAGTGATTGAACACTCGAGATTATCCCGAGGGAGGGACGGGGAACGTCCTTCTTCTTAAATTGATTTCCAATTTGCGGACAAGAAAAAAAAATAGACTCAATATATATTACTTTTGGACATTAATTTGCTCTTTAATTTATCGCATCTCTTTTTTTAAATTTAATTATATTCACTGATAAATGAAGGAAAGTTCTCTAACATAATTGATTTTTTTTTATTTTTCTTCAAGCTTTGATTTAGATAATAGAATAAATTAATTTTGTTAAAACTCCTTTAGATTATAATTTGCTTTTTTTTTAATCAAAGAAACGCAATAAATTTGATCTGTATATATATATAGATGTATATATTCTACATCTCTTCGTTTTTGGTGTTAATTGGTTTCTCTTTGATTTTAATTATTGTTTTGATATTTTCTTACTTTTGGTCTTAAAATATATAAATCTAAAAGTTTTTTTTAGAAATACGTAGGCTAGATATCATTAATCTTGTAGATATTGTGCACGAAACGTTCTTAATGGCATTGAAAGATTTTTAAATATATTTACCGATTTTTTTTTTTAATATTTTTATTTTCTAATTTAATTTAAGCTGGCATTGTTGTTTAATATTTAAATTTGCTTGACAATTAAATTATAATTAATAATTAAATATTTTTTTATATGTTAATTTATTTAAATGTTATTAAGGAATTTTTAGTATTCATTGATTTATATACTTCTACATCTCATTGATTTAAGTCTCTTTTATTTTAATTCTTGTTTTCGTTGTCTTTTATTTTTTAAAATGAATAATTTATTTATTTCTACTAAAATAAATTAACAAATTCTTTTTTTATTTTTTTTTTATTTAGATTAAAGTGTTATTTGATCCCTTAAAATAAATACTTGTTTCGTGTCTAAATTTAGAACATGGTGTCAATTGGCTCTCCCCCCACCACTTTCCTTATAAATATGCATGTAGTGTACGACACGATACGAAACATTCAACGACCACCCTCGGATTTCACGATTTGAATAGAGAAATAGCAAGGGATGATGTTTAGGGGGGAGGTTATTTATTTTTTTTTTTTTTGTTTTTTATTTGCTTGCTTGCCGTTTTCTAATTGGTGGTCTTTTCAACCAAACTCAACTGAATGGCACTCTGATTAAATTCTCATCTCAAAGGATATAATTAAAAAAAAAAAAAAATTAGTCGACTATTCATTGAGATTTGATGTAAAAATGTCTTCTTTTTTTTTTTGATTTAAAAAGTAATTTATTTAGGCTATATTCATGTCTTTGAATTTTACTCCCAAAGAGAAATAAAAGGAATGTATTCACTCATTATTATTTTAATTAGACATTTTTGGAATAAATAAAAAATGACATTGTTGTTATTTTAATTTAATTTTTTTAATAACAATTAAAATTAATTAGCAAATCATAAATATTATTATTTAAAATTGCTACCACCTCCTAATTTTTTTTTATTTTCACTAAAATACTTTTAATTTTAATAATAACAGTCCATTTTTGAGAATAAAAACAAACAATAACAAATTTGGGAGAATAGCGTGGTGGTCCTGGTTCGACTCCAGGGGGGTGTGGGCAATTTTTGCCCAATCAAACACGAACTTATCTCGCAAATTTGTTATCTTAAACGATAAATTGCCTTGGCTTATTTACAGTCTATTTGAGCATTGATTTGAAAAAATTCCATCTCTTTTCAAACAGAGCTCTATCTAGTTAAAAACAAACAATCTCAATATTCATCTACTATCCTGGTGAGTTTTTAAATAATTTTAATTAATAAAATATAATGAAGGTTTAATATCTATATATATATGTATTTATATAAGATCTACATCTCTTAGTTTTAAAGTCAAATAAAGAATTTAAAATAAAATTATTATAAGATGAGAGTAGGATGACTTACGTTAAGTAAATTTTTACAAAGAAATGTATTTAAAAAATTCTTGTTAACTTTTGTCAAACATGTTTGTCTCATTGATCATAGGTCCTGAGGAAGGGCGCGATTTGCGTCCGAAACGTCGGCAGTCATAATAAAATTAGATAAAAATTGATTGAATTTTTGTCTGATTTCTTTCCTGCCTGCTATCCTACTCACATCTTATAATAGTTCAGCCATCATCTCAATATTATTAAAATTATTATTATTTGAAATTCCTACTTCTCTCTAGCCATCTACCGGCACCTCGTGAAGTTACATCATTGCCTACTCCTGCGTTCATATCTTTAGCTAATGAACTAATCCTCATTTCTAGTTCCATTACCAATTAAATGGTATCTAATTGAATCTGAGCTGTGCCAGTGGATCAAGAGCTTTCTAACGGAGCGAAAGATCTCGGTTGTAGTCGACGGTGTGTCTTCTATTCCGCATTCAATCAACGCAGGTGTTCCCCAGGGTTCTGTCCTCTCTCCCACCCTATTCCTTATGTACATTAACGATCTCATGGGAGTAACCTCCAACCCAATTCATTGCTTTGCTGATGACAGTACCCTGCACTCAGTCAGGACTGGTGAAACCTCATCCACTGGTCGTCTGGGGGCTGTGTCGTCGATAAATGATGATCTTGTTCACTTGAAGGAATGGGGAAACCTCAATCAAGTAAAATTCAATTCCCAAAAAACCCAATGTTGTTTAATTTCTAGACAAAAAAATAGGATTTGCCCTCCCCTTATTTACAGCAATAATGGCCTCGAGTTCAAAGATTCATTTTCTGTTCTGGGAGTGACAGTAACATCTGATCTCTCCTGGAGCAACCACATCTCTTCTGTGGTTAAATCTACCGCAAGGAAATTGGGTTTCCTATTCAAAACGAAGCGTTACTTTTCCTCCCAACAACTCCTAGTCCTCTATAAAGCCCAAATTCGGCCGTGTCTTGAATATTGTTCCCACCTTTGGCGAGGGGCGTCGAAAGACGCTCTCTCCTCCTTGGAAGCCATACAGAGGCGTGCAATTAGACTGATAGGTGATTCTAACCTTACTGCATCCCTACAGTCACTAGATCATAGAAGAAGAGTATCTGCACTATCTCTCTTCTACAGGTATTACCATGGTCAATGCTCTGCCGAATTAAAATCAATTATCCCACCCAATGCAACATATTCACGGAACACAAGAGAGGCATCTTCCCAGCATCCCTATGCTGTTCAGATCACGGCTAACAGAACAAAACAATTTCATTCTTCCTTTGTCCCCATGACCTCCCGTGATTGGAACAAGCTCCCTGCTTCCCCAAAACCTACAATCTTCAGACTTTCAAGTCTATCCTCAACAGGCATCTTCTCAGTTCCCGCAGTTGAGTTTCCCCTTTTGTTTTTATTTTCTTCCTGGCTGCATGTGACTAATGGTCATTATAGGTCTTCGGACCTTATGCACCCATTCCAAAAAAAAAAAAAAAAAAAAAAGATGGGTGTGAAGATTAACGATTAGATTGTTATTTAGGACAAAATCGACCATAATTTGAAAATTATACGTTGGTGTAAGGTCAGTTGTTGAGGAGTAATATCTTATTATTGGTTGGTAGGATTTCTTCTTCCTTTCTCGATGAAGGATTTTCAAGTGAAGTGACAACCTGCTCTACTGGTAATAGAGATCGGTTTATTTCTACCTGAAACTCTTCTATTGGCTGTATGTAATAGTTGTTGACCACAGGTCCTGAGGAAGAGCGTGATAGGCGCTCGAAACGGCGACTTTTTCTATTTTTCCATCTCTGATTGCATTCCATATATTCAAGTTACCATAGAAATTGAAAAAATTTGTCTGAGAATGAAACCGAAATGTCTATTGATTGTTGAGTTTTTAGAAAAAGGATGAGTAAATTAAATGAAAGAAGAAGAAAAAGAAGAAAAGGAATGCCATTGGAGATCGTTCGATAGATAGGAATTTAATATAGCTAGCGCCTTTCTGTATTCGTGAATTGAATGGGGAATTCATTGCATTCCTCTGAATCGCTCAAGATTTTAGTTAATTATTAAGGAGTGAAGCGAAGGGAAGTTGTCTTCTCTCTTTAATTAATGTGACAGCCGCCAAAAACTTTGCCTTGTTTTAGTTTAAATATTAATTCTTTTATCGAATTGACATAACCGCCAGAAGCCCAGACCTCTTTAAAGTATTTATTATTCAGGGGTTGGAGAATAAGTAAGTAACCAGCAATTATCGCTCCACCTGACATCCTTTATTTAGCAGATATTTCGAAGAAAAAACACCTAGCACTAAGCCCATCATTTATATCCTCACAGAACTGATGATGAGGCGAGTCTCTTTGAAATATCTGCTAAATAAAGGACGTCAGGTGGAGCGATAATTGCTAGTTCTCCAACTCCATTACTCTACTCATCCCAGCCTACTATACCGGGTGGGCCAATAGTGCGTGGACGGAAGATTGTGGGCTTATTAACCGACATTTTCAAAGTTTCTCGATGGTGCATAATGTGGGGCCTTTAGGGCTACAAATTAAAAATATCTTTGTTCCAATTGCACCTCATATACAGGGTGGTCCATATCAAAGTTATGTTTTTTTAAATGGAACGCCCTGTATATTATTGCATATTTGGATTCTGCGGCCAATTTTAGTATGAGTTTATGTCATGCAATGTATTCCAAACCAAACCGTTTAGCCGCAAATCGGGTTTTTGTGAAAAAACTGCTGTCTGGAAAAAATTGAATATCTCGCGAACCATAAAACTTAGGGGACTCTTCTTTTGGGATGTTACTAACCATGAAATGTACTAATGTAGGCCAGATGGGTAACCCGGAATAATTCTTGTGTTGGGAGATATGGCCATGCCAATTTGGAAAATTTCGATCCTGGATAACTTGATTATTTCAAATGGACTTTCTTGTTAAAATATCTTTAAAAGCCTTCGGCAGAAACTCTTGATTTTATGTTTAACGTATCCCTCGGAAGTGAATTGATAAAATGTAAGTTTTTTGTTTTTGTATCTAATGCAGAGGTGGCTATATAATTCGATATGTGTGCGTTTCGTCGACATTCACCATTGACTACATGTTAAATTTCAATTTTTTTAAAATTAATTACACGATAACCCTGCGTCAGATCTGCTTCAAAATTTTATTTTAAACGTATGTGATAGTGATTAATAACATATTAAAAAATTAGCTTTTAATCTAATAAAGTGCTTTAATGTCCGAACAACCTTAAGCCATTTGGATACCAAATGGCTTAAATAGAAATGCCTGTACCCCCAATTGATATATTAATAATTAACGGTTATCGTTTAAAGTCTTAAATAAAAAAAAGTTAAAATTAAATCACACAATTTTTATTATATAATTAATCATATAAATATTAAATTTATTTAGAAATTTGATCATTTTAAAGAGTGAGTTAATTAATTTGATATTTTATTTTCTGTTTTAGATCGGACATTCTGGTCGTGAGTGACGTCATCCAGAGCAAGAGCCTATGTAACCTCGTGATGGTGAGTTCTTTTTTTCTTCTGCTATATAAAACGTAGCTCTTCAAAAGGAGTAATTAATCATTCTAATGTGTCTGTGTGTGTCCTATATTTAACTTTCATTTGATTTGTTTAACTTAATATAAAAATTATTCAAATGTTAAACTGATTATATAAATAACTAACAACAATGGTGAACTTTTAATAAACAGAGGCCACATGGAATCTTTGGTCCGCAAATACTGAGGCATTTTAAAGTATTTTTTTATGCAAGTTTTTTTTTTAATCATTTAAATTTGTGAGCATTTTACTTAATAGAAAGCTTTTTTATTAAATGCTTTTATTTAACTTACTATTTCAAGGTTACCAACTTTGAGTCTTTGTTTAGGTCACTTCCCGATGAGCTAGAGGTGTGAAATTTGATATTTAAGGGTCATTTTTGATGGCGCAAATTATCAGTCGGTTTTTACCAAAGTAGACCAAACTAATGTGGTACTTTATTTGAAACCTCACGCGTATTAATCTAATTTCAAAAGACTTCCCGATGAGCTAGAGGTGTGAAATTTGATATTTAAGGGTCATTTTTGATGACGCAAATTATTAGTCGGTTTTTACCAAAATAGACCAAACTAATGTGGTACTTTATTTGAAACCTCACGCGAATTAATGTAATTTCAAGACTTTCCGATGGGCTAGAGGTGTGAAATTTAATACTTAAGGGTCATTTTTGATGCGCAAATTATTAGTCGGTTTTTACCAAAATATACCAAACTAATGTGGTACTTTATTTGAAACCTCACGCGTATTAATCTAATTTCAAAAGACTTCCCGATGAGCTAGAGGTGTGAAATTTGATATTTAAGGGTCATTTTTGATGGCGCAAATTATCAGTCGGTTTTTACCAAAATAGACCAAACTAATGTGGTACTTTATTTGAAACCTCACGCGAATTAATGTAATTTCAAGACTTTCCGATGGGCTAGAGGTGTGAAATGTAATACTTAAGGGTCATTTTTGATGACGCAAATTATTAGTCGGTTTTTACCAAAATATACCAAACTAATGTGGTACTTTATTTGAAACCTCACGCGTATTAATCTAATTTCAAAAGACTTCCCGATGAGCTAGAGGTGTGAAATTTGATATTTAAGGGTCATTTTCGATGGCGCAAATTATCAGTCGGTTTTTACCAAAGTAGACCAAACTAATGTGGTACTTTATTCACGCTTCTTGCCTTCCTTTTTTTATTTAATACTCTATCTATAATAAAAAAGACTAAAAAGTTTAAAATAGAAAAATATATTAAAAAAACTTTTAAAAAAATTGCTTTTATTTAAATTTAAAAAAAAAAAAACTCAACAATGGCCACAGCAGTTTTTTTTTTGTGACTTTTGTGAGTCATGGCAAAATAGAGGGGCGGAATTTGGGTTCATTTAGAGACACGTGATGCAGGTATTAGCATTTAAAATAACTGTAAAGGTAAAAAAAAAAATCCTATCGATTCCTCTATGTTTATGGAGGGAGGGAGAGGGCTTGGCCTTGTGGTTGTTGCACACACGAAGGGCACGAGACAGAAATGTCGATAAAAAAAAAAAAGAAATACACTCTCCATTCATACATTCAGTCTGTCTATCTAGCAATTTCACTTAATCGTTTATCTAAAATCAGTTCTCGAAAACGGCTCTAAAGATTTTTTTCAAATTGAAAATTTATACTCTTTGGGAAAATTCGGGAACTAGTAATTTACTGATGTACTTTTTTTCCATTTTTCTCGGAATTCCCTTTACCGTTTTCTTTCAAATTTTAAGCGCCTAATTCATAAAAGAACATTTGAAAAGCCTTTTAGGTTAAACGATAATAATGTATTTTAGTAAACTTTCTATTCATAAACACATTTAAACTGTAGAATAACTAACATGAAATTTAAGAAAATAAAGTTTCTGGCAACATGGCAAAAACCTCCGCCATTTTGCAAAATTCGTTGCATTAAGCTGACATCTGGCGGAGATTAAGAAATATATTTATATATGTCAAACTAATTTGTTTTGATCGTTTTTAATAAGATCCTTATAGAATTAATACAAATAATTGGACAAATCAATTTAAATTGTCATTTAAATGAAAATGGAAAAATAAGAAAAATTTAATATTATGAAAAATAAGAAAAAGAAGCCAAAATTTGACTGAGGAAGAAAAGATAAATATTTTTGCCATAGCCACTGCTTTTGGTTTATTTTAATAAAAAAAAAATTTATTTCAGCAATTACTTATGTCTTTAAATTAAAACAAATTTACATATAACAAAATAAAAAACAGATTTGAACGCGAATAAAGAAAAACAGACAAAATGAAAATAAATATAAATGTCAGAGGTTAGTTTTTTCAAAATATTACTTTTTCAATAAATCATTTAATTCCATTTGGACTAGATACTAATAAGCACACCCCTTTTTCCAGTTTCAATGCATTCTCCAAAAGAATTTAAATCGATTAAAAGCCATTTGGAGCTAAATAAAATAAAATTTGTATAATTTCTTAAGTTTGATTTGATAAAAATAAAATATGTTTAAATATCAAATATCAATCAATTAAATGTGTTTGAATTCCTATCAAATATTGAAACTAAAATGTATTGTAACTAATAATAGTAACAGACTTTAAGATCTTAAAAAAAAAAAAAAGATTTTGAGGTTAGGTAAACTTAAAAATGGCTTTAAACAAGGGATCTCGGCATTTTAGTTAAAATGGGAATTTAGACTAAATTTTAGGCCTAAAATATGTTTATGAATTAAGATTTTGCTAAAATGCTTTTTAAATCGTCTTAAAACATTGTTTATGGTTTTATGAATTAGGCGGTAAATATATGTCGACACGAAAAATCTGCTGTGACAAGCACAGAACACAACTTTCTCTTACCTTCGGTAACCGAAAGTTGTGTACTGTGCTTGTCACACCAGATTTTTAAATTTTAATTGCATAATTTCTTTGAATTTGTGGGATCAATTAATTTTAAATACATACAGTAACAGCCAAAATAAAATAAAAAAAA
This sequence comes from Euborellia annulipes, assembly GCA_023213315.1. NCBI lineage: Eukaryota > Metazoa > Arthropoda > Insecta > Dermaptera > Anisolabididae > Euborellia > Euborellia annulipes. The sequence goes on along the minus strand of JAKCPI010029701.1, from coordinate 14,815 downwards.
ATCTCAACGCATGTTCAAGTTGAGTCTTAAAAGATGAGATGAGGGAAGAAAAAAAAAAAAGAAGGAAATAGAGAAGACGAGGGACGACAAGGATAAATGATGACGTTACGAGCAGAGAGGGGGGGGGGCGGGGTGAGAGGTCATTTTTCATTCAATACAGGAGAATTTTTTTTTATTTTCTAACTATAAGAGACCAGAGGATCACCCATTTAATAATAATGCCCCTTTCAACATACATGCATATTTATGTGTGGCTACATCATCTTTTATTTTTATTGCCATTGAGAGGGGTAAAAATCTTGGTGTGACTGCTCGCACGTGTGTTCTCTCTGTCGAGATATATTTAGTTTCGGGCCGATATATAGTATTTTTATATTTAAGTCAATCTTCGGCTGCAGAGGATTTATTTATCTTCTTTCTTCTATATATATATAATAGCGATATCTCCGTCTGTCACGCTCTGTTTGACCAACTTCCCGTTGGAATTTTGAAATGAAATTTTGCAGTCTAATAGAGGACGTTATGGAGAGTCCAGGAAAAATACTCTGGTCCCGAAATTCCTATAACCTTTTGAGTTATTAATTCCTAAAGTTACGAGTCACCGAGCCCGAGAACCCCTTTTCTAATTATGAAAAAAATTCATATCACTACTATATTCCAATCCAGTGCCTGCTTGAAGACATTTGCTTGTTTACATTCATGGAATACATAAATGCAAAGAATACATAGATATTTCTCTATACATTTCCTATGGGAGAAATCGTAACTTTAGGAATTAATAACTCAAAAGGTTATAGGAATTTTGGGACCAGAGTATTTTTCCTGGACTCTCCATAACGTCCTCTATTAGACTGCAAAATTTCATTTCAAAATTCCAACGGGAAGTGGGTCAAACAGAGCGTGACAGACGGAGATATCGCTATTATATATATATAGAAGATAAATAAATCCTCTGCAGCCGAAATGACTTAAATTAAAAATATATATATCGGCCCGCAACTAAATATATCTCGACACAGAGAACACACGTGCGAGCAGTCACACCAAGATTTTTCCTCTCAATGGGTCGTTTTGATAACTTACCTACCCCAACATTAAAATAGCCTCCCTATGAGGAAATACATGGTGTGTGTCCTTCAGCATTAAAATAGCTGAAGGACACACACCATGTATTTCCCCATAGGGAGGCTATTTTAATGTTGGGGTAGGTAAGTTATCAAAAACGACCCATGGCAATAAAAATAAAAGATGATGTAGCCACAAAATGTAAACAAACAAATGTCTTCAAGCAGGCACTGGATTGGAATATAGTAGTGATATGAATTTTTTACTTTCTCTTACCTATGTATATATGTAATATATATATAGAGAGAAAGTATTGGATTCATGTCAAAAATTCGATGTCGAGATTTTGATGGATCTTCACGTTTTGAGGTCCCCTGAATCCAAAAAAGTGGTTTTCGCGACATGGTCTGTCTGTGTGTGGGTGGGTGTGTGGGTGTGTGTGTGGGTGTGTGGGTGTGTGTTCAATTTTAAGCATGAAGGAATTGAGCTATGAGGTTGAAATTTCATATTTAAGTTAAACACCCCCCGCGACCGGAAAAATAAGCTTTTAATCAAAATCGGCCAAAGAGTACTAGTACTTTACTGATGTACTTTTTCAGTTTTTTTCGATTTTCTCAAAATTTGCTCCAACGATTTTTTTTTTAATTCAAAAATCAATTATTTTTTAGTTGCTCTTTAAAATGTATATTCTCATTTTGTGATTGAAATCTTCTGAAGACCACTTTACTCTTGTATTTCATAGGGAAGGATAGGAGAAATGGTTGCCATGGTAACAAAATATAAATATTTTCCCATACTTATAAATTTTACATCTTGAATTCAATTGTACCCTACTGTCGGAAACTAAATACATGTCGACACGAAAAATCTGGTGTGACAAGCACAGTGCACAACTTTCGATTACCGAAGGTAAGAGAAAGTTGTGTGCTGTGCGCCAGTCACACCAGATTTTTTCATAATTAGAAAAGGGGTTCTCGGGCTCGGTGTAGTTGGGTGTCCGCCTGCCTTGCATACGAAAAGTTCCCTAAATATTATGGGCTATATTCATAACGTTTATCGTTAAAAGTCTTAAATGTTCTAAGTTGCCGAAAAGACTGTGTGCATGTGTGTGTGAGTGGGAAAAAGGTGAAAATGTTTAAAAAAAAAAAAAAACGAAAAAAGAAAAGGGGAGGGGAGGGTCCGCAGGAGACGGGCTCGAGCCCGCTGGAGGGGTGCAGGGGGCTAAGCCCCCCTGTTTCGAAAAACCAAGCCCACGCAAGGCTGGCTACAAGGCTTCTCATAATTAAGAAAAGGCTTGGGCGAAGCCCGCCGTTATTTTATGAATTTATATATATATTGGGGTCCAGGGTTCATTCATCTTGCCAGAGGCCATGAAGATTACCGAAATGTTGTTGTTTAGAACAATATTTGTAAATAAATCAGCACAATTCAATTTTTTTTTTTTTTTTTTTGAGTAGGTATAGCAAAAGAAATTTCAATAAACGTTTTATTTGTCTCTAATTTTTCCTCGATCCAAGATTGTCTGCCCCTTTACTGCGTTTGTATGCGCTGATCTCTACGATTTTCTTTCTCCCTCTCCTCTCCGAGTAAAGGAAGCCATCAAGGGTGTGTGTGTGTGTCATCATTAGGGGCTGATATGAGAGATGCGAGGGTGTTTTAATTCCCTATCGGCTTTCAGAGAGAGAGAAAAAAAAAAAAAAAATTCCTGACTCCTAACAAATATTAAATTCTCCCTCTTTATTCTACAAAGTCAATAATAATCAATACAAAAATTCACTCCAGTTGTGTGATGTGTGCTGTCACACCCGATTTTTTTTCCATATAATATTAAAACAATATTTTTTTCCGCCTATATTTAATATTATGCATTTGATTGATTCTTTTAATAATGAATAGTTTATAAATATTATTATATTTCATTTATAACAGCATAAAAATACGTGATCTGATAATGCCGGCTGTTTGACTAGCTCCGCCATCTTTTGCAAAAGTGCCGAACTATTTGTGCGTTAATTTTTAAATAAATATCAAAATTTATTTTTTACTCTGTCACCAATTTATTTAATTATTATAGGTTAGATATTAATCATTTTTACATTTTTAAATTAAAAAAAAAAAATACGATTATCGTAATAGAAGTCTTTTTGCGTTTTCTATAAATATAAAAAAAATAATTTTAATTATTTTTTAATTAATCATAATTTTAAAAAAAAGTCTCTATTAAGTAAAATGCTCACAAATTTAAATCATTTTAAAAAAAACTGCATGCAAATATTCTTGAAAATGCCTCAGTATTTGCGGACCAAAGATTCCAGTTTGTCTAATTATGGTAGGAAATTAATTACCATTGTTTCACTTTCTTTTTTTAAACAAAAAACGTCGATTTTTTTCATTATTGAGGTGTGTACTTAAGACAGAAACAAAAAGAGGAAGAGATAGGTGGGGGGGGGGGATTTTGCTTCTTTGCAAAAGGCTAATGAAGGAGGAGGCATTTGCATTTGCATCAAGAGCTCTTCAAAAGACGTATAAATTAAAATGGCCTCTTTTTTTTTTGCTTTAACAAACTCCATTTTGATTTTACTCTACTCTCTGTCTTTTTGTCAAAAAAAAAAAGATTTTTAAAATTTATAATAATTTGAGATTTCTTTTAGAGCAGAAAAAGTGACTTTTGTTATTTGATATGTCTAAATTATTTATAATAATATTCAAAAAAAAAATTATTAGGCCTATTTAAAATTTGCAAAAAAAATATTGAAAATTTTAAATTTATTTATTTCTATTTATTGTAAAAATTATTTTTATTTGTAATAAATACTATTCATTCTCTGGCCTTTCTAAATAAATCAGCAAAAGATCAGAAAGAATGTTATAACCTCTTGAAAACAATATGGCTGCCGCATCTTCAAAGCCATCTATAGATTGCACGATCGATTGCAGCGCCCCTAAACAATCGAGAATTCCAGATGGCGTTAGAGATGCGGCAGCCATATTGTTTTCAAGAGGTTATAACATTCTTTCTGATCTTTTGCTGAAATATTCCTGAGAATGAGTTGTAATTTGTAGAAGCCTTTTATTAATGAAAACAAAGTCTAAATAAATACCAAAATTCAAGTAACTAACTTTTTGAGAATTAAATAAGTATCTAAACAATCATATTCTTTAAAAAAAAATCGACAATTTCAATTCTCTCTGTAGATTTTAATTTAAATAGATAGAAAGAAAAGGAGCGTGCAGCCAGGTAATGCGTCTCCACGACTGTTAAGTAAACAGTTTCAGTTTTAATGAAATAAAGCCATTCTCAGTGTATCCTCTGTATACAATTTCGTGGAGACTGATTACCTGGCTCCACGCTCCTTTTCTTTCTATTGTTTAAATACAACAGCTACTTTATTTCTTCAAATCAGATTTTAATTTAAATTTAAATCTTTTTTTTTTTTGTTTTTTCAAATGACATTTGATATCAAATTTCTTTTATTATATTTATTTTAAAATAATTAACTTTAAAAAAATTGAATAAACTTTCTATTTAATTTTAAATAATCAATTTTTGAGGTTAAACTAGAATTGAATTTCTTTCCAAGAGATGTAGAATTTATATAGTCGCCATTTTGTAGCTAACAATCAAATTCTTACGTCATTTTGTTTATATCAGCGGGAATTTTAAATTTAAATATTAAAATATTATATTAAAGTCTCTACGGCGGCCATTTAGACGTAATTTAAATTCAAATCTCTCTTATTAAAAAAAAAAAACAAAGTTTTTTCATTTCCGCTTGAATGAGGAAGCCTTTGTGACTGACAAGATGAGCGTGAGAGATAAGAAAGGGGTTGATGATAAGAGGGAATAATTCCAAAGGGAGCAAGCAACAACAACAACATACAAAGGTAACCATCCCCTCCCTCTTTTGTTCATGTTTATTAACCCTTTCAAATGCAAATATTTGAGGGTGGAGGGGGAAAATTGAATGAATTTTCGACTTTCAGGAGGCAACGCCAGAGTCGGTGGCGGCGACTTCAGCAACTACGACGACGACGTCACCAATAACAGCAACAACATCACCGATTCCAGATTCTTCAACACCGACACCAACAGCGCCTGTGCCGCCAAGTCCTCCACCACCGAATGATGCTGCCCACCTGAAGAAGGCCCTTGAATTGGAACTCTCATTAGACTCGAGAGATTTAAGGTTCCTTCATTCAATTCTCTCTCACTTGTTTTCTTTATTTATACATTTTATGTTGATTTCAATGCAGATCACATGCCTGGTATCATGGACAAATTCCTCGAGCCCGTGCTGAAGAGATTGTCGAAAGGGATGGCGATTTTTTAGTCCGTGATTGTATGTCGCAGCCTGGCAATTATGTCCTCACTTGTCGGTGTAAAGGCGCGCCATTACATTTTGTTATTAATAAGGTAAATAACAAAATATTGTATAATTTTGAAAAAAAAAAAATCAAATGTTAGGTTATGTTTTCGAATTTATACTATTAGAACAACAAATATCAAATTTAGTATTCACAATTTTATATTCTAAATTCTTGTTTAGAATTTTTCTTGGTTTTACTTGAAAATTAGATTCAATTTTAATTTTAAATTAACAAAGTGGTTAATATATATTTATATACGATCTACATCTCTTACTTTCTATGATAATCAATTAAAAAAAAAAAAAAAAATTAAATCACATAACTAATACAACAATTAAAAATTCTATAAAATAAAATAATTATATATTTTTAATTAATTCAAATTAGGCCAGGTGAAATTCTTTCAAAATTACCAATAAGTTTATTTATATACGATCTACATCTCTTCGTTTTTTGCGAATCGGGGAATATCTTAACACCAATGACGTCATTTAACTTTTGCATGAAATACAGTCATATAGAGTTGAATAATTTCTGATGAAGGCCATGGTACTCAGGGCGCAGATTTAATTTTAAAAAAATGCTTTTGAATGATGGGATTACAAAAAAAAAAAAAAAAAAAAAAAAAAAACACTTTGCTTCTTCTTCTGCTTGTGTACCCTGAGGAAGGGGGATTTATTCAAAGCCAGTGATCCGAAAACGGATGTCATCCGTTTTAGGGAAAGTGAAAAAAGCCTTGGGATGGAAAAGGCGATAATGGAGAGAAGAGAGAGGAGAGAACCCTCTCTCCCCCCCCCCTTATTGTATTTATCCCCTCTTCTCTTTATTATCTCCCTATTAATTGCCGGCTTTAGAAATTACAGAGTTTAATTACAAACAAAATAGAGAAGGGGATTAAAAAGAAAATCCCATTTGAATAAATATACAAATGCTTTTTTTACTTTTTTAAATTACTGAAAATAAAAACGTTTATTTTGTGCATAGCTCGGTTTGTTAATTATAAGCAAAAAAAATTAAGTCAATATCAGGCAGGACGTTATAAAAAAAAATCGAGAATTTCAATTCTCTCAATAGATTTTAACTTTAATTTTAATCTTTTTGAAAAGTCATTTGATATCATATTTCTTTTATTAGTTATTTTTATTTATTATATTATTTTAAAATAATTATTAACTTTAAAGAAAATTAATAAACTTTCTAAATCATATCAATTATTTTAATTTTAAATAATCAATTTTTGAGGTTAAACCAGAATTGAATTTCTTTTCAAGAGATGTAGAATATATATAGTCGCCATTTTGAATGAATATCTTTCAAATCAAAAATGGTAGTAAATTTTTTTTTCTCTAAAAAAGTGAAAATCTCTTTATTATTATTAAATAAATAAAAATAATAAATAAATTTTAATATAAATTGTGTATATAAAATTGGCTTAAACGCTTTTTGTTATTAACTATGGATAAATGTAATCCATTATGTTGAGTAAAAAAGATTTGAATATAGACTGCAGGAGTAATATTTAATTAAAATAAATATTATTGGAATAGTAAAATAAATAAGAAAAATTTTAATTTAATTCATTGTTAATAAAAATAATTGCATGTATTGTTGTAGACGAAAACAAAAGTTAAATTAGTAACGATAATTATTAGTAAATACTCGTAGACCTACGACTTGATAATAAAACACACAGAAAATAAGCTTAACGAACCAATAGCTAACAAATCTTTATGTTTATTGATTCTACAACTTTATCGAAACAATAGGGCATTCATCTTTTATTATTAGAAAATTTTATTTTTTCAATTCAAAATAAATTGCTGATTTATGTCAAGTGTTTGATTTCTTGCTTTTTTTTTTGCTGTCAGAGTGTAATTCAACCCGAGACTGTCTACGAAAGAGTTCAATTCCAATTCGAAGACGAGGCCTACGACACGGTCCCCGATCTGATCACATTTTACGTAGGAAGTGGACGACCGATTACCGTCGCATCCGGAGCGAGAATTCAAACGCCAAGGAATCGAATTTATCCTTTATCGTTTTATGCTACTAAATACGGATCCCCGCTTAGTCCAGCTGGACCTCTCAGGTAAATAAAATAATATTTATGTTGTTTTTTTGTTTTGTCTTAATAAACACTCTCTAATTTCAGGTATAGTCCATATCAATATAAATCGCCGGTTCATTCGCCACCAAGGAGTAAACGAGAAACGCCGCCAAGATTGCCGACAAAGAAACAACGAAGTCAATCATTGACCCCATCAGAAGTGAATGGTCGGGGAACACCTCTGGTGCATCAGGCCTCTTCGGCAGCTAGTTCGTCATCAGGTGGACGTGAGGAAAGGAGTTCTAGTGCTGACGGAGTCATTCAGAACTCTGCAATGACCAGGTGAATTAAAAAAAAAGAAATTCTCTCCATCTACGTAAATCCAAAATACCAGGGTGTTTAATTCTCTCTGATTTTTTGAGAGGAAAAGATTTTGGATTCGATCTCCCTGACGCCAAGCAAATCGATCTCGAAATACAGTGATTTTTTGAAATTATCGAGATTTAATTTACATCATTAATAAAATAAAAATATAAAGAACTTTATAAAAGTTTGAATTAAATTTAAAAAAAAAAATTGCTGTTTGTGAATCCTTTAGGTAACAAATCAAATTTTTTTTTCTGTTCAATATTCTTGTTGCTAATTAGTTTAATTTTAATTTTAAAATAACAGTATATATATATATATATATTTATATACGATCTACATCTCTTAGTTTTTTTGCTAATTAATTACACACCAAACGTCTGCTGGTTAAAATGCCAACAAAGGCCTAAAAAATATTAAATTTTTAATATTGAATGCCAAATTAAAATTTTATATGGAAAATTTTGCCTTCCAAAGCTCAAAGAAAGATAATTCCTCTCTGTGCTCAAGTCTCTTTTAATCATCGCTTGACAGCAATTTAAATAAATAGAAATATACCGAACCTTTTGCAGGTCTGTCATGCAAGAATCGTCATCGTCGAATGGTGCGGCAAAATTCTCAACACACTCACTGCCCCGATCGGCAGGATTAAAAGCGAGAAGTCCATCACCGGTAACAAGTCCACCTGGAAGAGGCTCATCGGAACCGCCAACACTCAGTCCGTGTCTCGAGAGGAGACCCTGTACACCGGCATCGACGTCGTCATCGACGGTGCCGCCGTTAATTGCTGCTGATACAACGACGACAAATGCGTCATCACCTGCTCCCAACGACACACCCGAGGTATCTACTCAAATAAGGGAAATTAGAAATCCTTTGCCATTAAGGAGATTTTCTTTTTAAGGTACCGCCTCCGAAACCGAGTAGAATTCCTTCACTTCTCAATCGCGCCGATTCGAAAGAGGCAGAGCCGGTGATCCTTGGCGGTGGTGTCGTGGTGGAGGCGCCTGGGATGGCCGGCGGAGGATTCCAGAGAGTTGCCTCTTATCATGCCTCGGGAAGTGATTCTGGAAACGGAAGCGGCGACTCGGCGCAGAGTTCAGCAACAGGCCCAGAGCCCGTTGATCCACCACCACCGCCGCGTGGTGTCGTCATCAAAAACCCTCGGTATTTATTTATTTCAAAAAAATTCAAATGAAATCAACGAAATTGAAATATTTTTGTGTTTTTGTGCAGATACTACGGCCGATCGTCTGGTCGTCCACTTGAATATGATTCAGCTGAAGAAGCGAATGTACAAATTTTAGCTCCGCCCGATCCAACCCCGAAAAGCGCCTTTGATTTAGACAATTTCCATACTCTTCTTTTGCCCAGCATTGAGAACAAACCACTCGACACCTCCGCTTTACAGGTTAGATTTTATTATTTGTATAAGCAGAGATTTTACCTATTGGAGTAGCGTCCTCACCAATTAAACTCCCTTTGACATATCGGTCCTAAATTAGTATCGAACAAATATTTAGTTTGTCTTAATTTACATCCGAATATTTGAAATACTCTAAACATCAAATATTACGAGGATCATCTAATAAGTTTCCCTATTTTATACAAAATATTTACACTTCTGTCCAAACGATTTTGGTACCTTGGCCAGATTTAGTCCTGTCGCGGTTCACCAGTTGCAAACCGCTTGCCTCAACTCTAGTTGTGGAAAGAGATGGAAATCACAGCAATGGGGAAAAGGTCCCATGAAGTTCTGCAACAAATCCTGGATGGGGTGCGCGTTGAGCAACATTTTCCGAGACCAGTTTTCGTTTGATTGCATTAAGAACCGTGCATATTCTCTCAACTGTGACCGTACTACATCGGGGAAGGTAGTCAACCATTAAAACACCCCTATGAAAGTCCCTACAGTACCAACTAAAACCATGTGGTTTGCAGAGAAAAAAATTGGAAACATGACCCCCGTAAATATAGGCCTAAATTTGACATTCATTGATTTAATAAAAAAAATACAACGTTTAGGTGACGTTTTTCAGATAAATAGTGGAATATTTACATAATATTTAACACTTTTTTATATGATGGTGGAGAAAAGGGAAGAACACCAATGCCACTGCAGATCCCGGGTTTAATTCTCAACTCACAAAGAATTTCGTAATTCGTATTTCCGATGCTCTATTTCTGGGACAAACTCTTGTTGGTAGGTGAGTATTTAATGATGAAGGCTGACAAAGCCGAAACGATGGATAATTTGGCCAACATCGTAAACAACAATAATAATAAAAACCTCTGAATATCAATTACTGTGTAATTTATTAAATACTCACCTTCCAACCAGAGTTTGTCCGAGAAATAGAGCATCGGAAATGCGAATTATGATATTCTCACCGGACCAGCAGCATCTTCTCAATACATCACAAAGAATTGTTAAAAATATTCCCATGACTAGTCAAGTCGGAATCTTGATATTTGGCACGTAAATGGAGAGTAAAAAAAGAAAGATGGAAACAAACGAAATTTCGATCCTATATCTAACAAAGCTGTGAGGGTTTTTTTATTGGCGAGCCATATGGCCCTTGGGAATCGAACCCAGGATCTCCAGCCTTTCCGGAGCACCAGGCCACCGGACTCTCGACCTACACCAATAATATTTAACTATATTGGTATCATCTTCAGGCTTGTTATTCAATTCATCATCTGAAGCTGTATGTCATTTTGAGCTTCATCTTCTTACTTCTTTTCCTATTATATTGTTTTTATTTGATTATACTTGAAGAAGGAATGGCGCGCTTATATGGGCTCTCAGATATTAGAACGAAATTGAAAGTCCAGATTCTGCTGAGATTGCCCAGAACCACTCCAAACTCAATGGTCAGGTAGTCAGGAGTGACCTGTTTGTTTTACATCGTGCTTAAAATGCCACTGCGTTGAATTAGGAAGGTCTTAAAAATGGGAGATGTGAGATACCTATTACCTAAAAATGCTTACCCTCGACGATCTACAAGTATAATTGGGTAAATCAACTGAAAACCTTTTCGGCAGGAATCAGCGACATCATCAATCTTTACCCTGAAGTCGCCCCTTGAATTCTTCAGACCCACGCTCATTGCAAAGGATACTAGACTCTCGCTATAACCACCACTACAGGCTGATAACCAACTTGAATGGCGAGTTGTTGGCTCAAAATTACCTCTTATGGAAGGCAAACATAAATTATACGAGGGTGTTGGCGCAACTGAGGATGACTGGCAATTACATATTAAAGTTCGTTGTGAATAAAGACATTTATAAGATAGATCCGACCTCCATCTGTAATATGCTAGTCCCTGAATCACTCCTGCATTTTCTATTGTGTCCCACTTATGCCTCTTTGCGGAGCTATCATTTAAAAATAAGTCAGAAGGGATCTTGTGAATTGCTTGAAAGTAAGCTCTACTGAGAATCTCAAGTCAGTATTAGTATACTACAATACAAATAAATATATTATTTACAAGAAAAAAATTACTTGGGGAAGGAAAAATAGAATTAGATTAGTCCAATAATTTGTTTTTATTTATTTGTGATGCAGGGAGTGCGGATGATCTTACAAGAGACTGGACCACGAATCCTGGCAAATCATCTAACACGAGTGGATTTAGAGTTGACTGTCGGTCCAACTGGGCCTGTTGATGCCGATTTAGGTCTTGGAATTAATTGCGGTCTTGAATTAATTGCTCTACCTCATGGCTCTCAACTTAGAAGGGATCTCATTGAAAGGTAAAAAACAAAACAACAAAATTCCCTCATATTCCCTTGTCTAATTCTAATCTTTTGCTTTTCTAGGACTGAATGTTTGAAATTGCTGGTAGCTACGACGATTCTCACATGTAACAACGAATCTGAACGAGCTGAACTCTTAAATAAATGGATTTTAGTGGCTATTGATACAAAAACTGCTCTTGGAAATCTTTATGGCTTTTGTGGCATTATGATGGGCCTCTGTATGCCTCAGGTGAATTTTTTTTTTAACTTTCTCTCATACCTAATGCTAGCTTATAATTCAGTAAAAAAAGACGTTAAAGTTTAACAATAAATTGAGAACATCTGCGTTAAAAAAAAATGCTATTCTCTAAAAACAGCGACGTTAATATGTTGCTTTTTTCTCAAATCTGACTAAATCATAACCTTACTTTTTAGGTTAAAGACGCCATTTTTATACATTAAATATGGCGTTAAAATATTAAAGGGTCCCCATAGACATTTTTAACACTTTTTACTAAATGTAAACGCTTTGGCGTTGCTTTTGCTTACAGAATAGCAATATGAGACAAAGAGGTGTTAAAATGAATTAACGCTGATTTTAAATGTTAAAAGTTAACGATTTGCTGTATTTTCTTTTAATTTTATTCCCAACCTCACGCGGACGTTTCGAAACCGGTAAACAAATAACTGAACTCTGAATATATATTTAGAATTTCATCACGTAGAGTATTCTATTCTAAATTAAATGCAAAATACCTCAATCAATGCCCTGAGGATGTCTTCTACCGCAATCGAAACGTCAAGCGTGAGGCTGGAGATAAAATAAAAGAAAAAAAATATCTACCTAAAATTCCGAATATACAGTAGGTAATAAACTTTTGGAAATATAAAGAAGCTCTTGTAGTTACGATCCTTTAAATAACAGGAGGCTGCAAACTAAAGCTGTCTTTAAAAAGAAATTGTGTTCATCGTAACCGGGTCGTGTCAATAAAAATTTAAAGAATTATAAAATTGAGAGGAACAAATTCAAAATTATTAATTAAAAGAGGTTATTCATTATTACAATTTTATTCTATAATGTAAACAATTAAATAATAGAATTTGTTTATTTAATAAAACTATTATTTAAATAATAATTTAATTCATAATAATGAGAAATTTAATAATAATAATAATTTTTTGTTTATAAAAGTTATAACAATTGAAATTTTATTTTTAATAATTTTAACCATAATTTTTATTTAGTTCGTATATATCAAAAATTAAAGAATTCACAATTGAATTAATCCATTTCTATCCTTAACTGTTTCATAATGACCAAATTATTTCAATACGAAAAATTAAACAATTTATTTAACGTTAAATAATTCTTTTATTATATTTTAAAATCGCATTAGATAGCGTTAATATTTTACTTCAAAATTCACTGGTGTCTGTCTACACGAACAGGTTTTATAAAATAATTTGTAATTTATTTATTTAAATTTTAATTTGTTATTTTTTTTTTTTTTTTTTTTTTTTTTTAAGGTGCAACGTCTCTCAGCTACATGGCACGTTCTTCGTCAACGATTCACGGATAGTGCATTTAATTTTGAAGCGAAACTTCGACCAACGTTAAAATCAATGAATGAATGCACAAATCCTCAAGCACCAAACACCACTATCCCTCATCTATTGCCTTTTATCTTATTACAAGAACGCACAATTGAGGATATCCTGGGTTAGTATTCATTTCTATATATACATTTCAATAAAATCTAAGTATCTACGAAGATCAAATGGTGTTTATTTAAATTTTTATTACAAATAAACGTATAAAAAGATGGACGCGCCTAAAGATAGGCAACACGCGCCGATTTTATGTGTCTTTGGATGCCTATCCTTCAGGCGCATCCAATTGAAGCATTTTATTATTTTTACTTTCTGAATAATGAGCTATGAGGTTGAAATATTATATTTAAGTTAGTTACACCCCTGAAACGTAACACGAAGCTTTTAAATAAAATCGACCAAAAAGTACTAGTACTTTACTGATGTAGTTTTTCAGTTTTTTTCGATTTTCTCACAATTAGATCAAAGAATTTTGATTAAAATTCAAAAATCAATTATTTTTTAGATACTCTTTAAAATGTATATTCTCATTTTGCTCTCGAAATTGTTTAAAGCACACTTTATTCCTGTACATCATAGGAAAGATAGAAGCCTCATGTTTATAAATTTTACACTTGAATTCTAATATATCGGTGGAAACTAAATATATCTCGACACCAAAAAACCTGGTGTGACAAGCACAGAACACAACTTTCAATTACCGAAGTTGCGTGCTGTGCGACTAGCCACGCCAGATTTTTTTTGTCTTGTTAATTAGTGCCTACTTTCATTTTTGTTTTAGGTTCCGCCAATCCAAGTAATTCGGCGATGTCAACGTCATATTTGGGCAGCTGGGAAACTTCTTCAACTGATTTAGGTTTAAGTACAATTCTCAATCATTTAGAATCGGCACGTAAATTCGCTGATGATCTAAGCACATTTCGTCGAAACGCAGAGATTGTTCTTGCCGGTGCAAAACACGACGATCTTGTTCATGATGCATTCCGTACTGAATTCCAGCTCAAATTTCTATGGGGCAGCCGTGGTGCAAATGTTGAATCAGTTGAACGTAGAGCGAAATTTGAACAAGTACTCGCCGTGATGTCAGAGAAATGTGAAGCGCCAATTGCAACAAGCCCGCCAGTGTCGCCGGACGACGGCACAGGCAGCCGTCGCTACAGTCGTCTGAGAAAGGCTCGGCCTGCCTACTTCTACCACCCGTAAGCAAGTGGGAAGATTCCACCCAGTGAGCAGGCCTCCTCCCTCGGGAACGACAGGCAAGCAAACAACCAGGAGATGCCCAAAAGCTGCTATCTGTTTACATCCTAATTAGGAAAATAAAAATTTAAAATAAAGGTAAATAAAAAGTATAGCTATTGAAATCGTTGTAGTTAAGCAACGCCAAGCAGTGCTGAATATTTGGATAGGTGGCGCCCAAACAAACAAGAGATTCGAAAGGAAGGCTATCGGTAATTGTTAAATATTAAATATAAAATAGCGATCCTTTAATAATGAATAGTTTATAAATATATCATTTATAAAAGCATCAAAATATATATACATATATAGGTGATCTGATAATGGCAGCATGTTAGACTAGCCTGCCATCTTTTTGCAAGAGTGCTCAACTATTTG